>JAGKTI010008403.1:0-22106 GCA_018397915.1 Birgus latro
GTTTGGAAATCAAAGATTTATGCCAGACTCGATCGAAAGCCTTTGAGATGTCAAGTGCAATGGCAAAGCTTTCGCCAAAGTCCCGAAAGGAGGATAACCAGGAGTCTGAAAGGTAGGTGAGAAGGTCGCCAGTGGAGCGTCCCTGACGGAATCCATACTGACGATCAGAAAGAAGGTTGTGGCAGGAAAGATGCTTTAAAATTTTTCTGTTAAGAACTGATTCGAAAACTTTTGATACACAGGATGTTAAAGCAATTGGACGATAGTTAGAGGGTTGGGAATGGTCACCCTTCTTTGGGACTGGCTGAATGAGAGCAAACTTCCAGCAAGAAGGAAAGGTACAAGTTGAGAGACAAAGGTGAAAGAGTTTACCTTGGCAGGGTGTAAGCACAGAAGCACAGTTTTTGAGGACAACAGGAGGGACTCCATCAGGCCCATATGCCTTGTTAATATTGAGGCCAGTGATGGCAGAAAATACATCAGCTGAAGAAATTTTAATGCCAGTCATGAGGAAGTCTGAGGGGGGAAGTGGTGGAGGAACAGCACCGGAATCGTGTAAGGTAGAATTAGAGGAGAAAGTCTGAGCAAAGAGATCTGCTTTATCAGTAGTAGAAATAGCTACAGAGCCATCAGAGTAGAAAAAAGGAGGGAAGGATGATGAGGTAAAGATGTTAGAAAGGTTTTTGGCAAGGTGCCAGAAGGAGCGAGAAGAGTTCGAGTTGGAGAGTTGGGAACATTTAGCACGGATGAAATTGTTTTTAGCAGAGCGAAGAACAGACTTAGCACGATTCTGGGCAGAAATATATAAAAGGTGTGATTCAGGGGTGGGTTGGCTCCGGTACCTCATATAGGCCCTCTCTTTGTTGCGGACAGCATTAGAACAAGCGTGATTAAACCAAGGCTTTCTTGCATTAGTCAGAGGATATGAGAAAGGAATGTATGCTTCCATGCCCAAGAGAATAACCTCCGTAACGCGCAAGGCACACTCTGATGGCTCCCGGCCAAGGAAGCAGTAATCATTCCACGGAAAATCAAAGAAGTACTGCCTGAGGTCCTCCCAATCTGCAGCTCCAAAGTGCCACTGGCGGCGTTTCTTTGGAGGGGCCACAGGCCGTACAGGAGCGATTGGACATGTTAAGGTAATAAGATTATGATCGGAGGAGCCCAACGGAGAGAAAAGATGAACAGTGTAAGCAGAAGGATTAGTTGTTAGGAAAAGGTCAAGTATGTTGGAACTCTCTCCAATGCGGTCAGGGATACGGGTAGGGTGCTGTACAAGCTGCTCTAGGTCATTAAGGATAGAAAAGATGTAGGCTTGTTCACCAGGTGGATCAGTGAAAGGAGAGGAGAGCCAAAGGTGGTGGTGAACATTGAAATCTCCTAGAATGGAGATTTCAGAGAAAGCAGAAATGGATAGAATGTGTTCCATCGTAGAAGTAAGATAGTCAAAGAATTTTTGATAGTCAATAGAATTAGGAGATAAGTAAACAGCACAGATATATTTAGTCAGAGAATGACAGGAAAGCCAAAGCCAGAGAGTAGAGAATTCAGAAGAATCAAGTTCAGGAACACGAGAGCAAGATAGATCGTTGCATACATATACGCAACAGCCACCTTTGGCTTTGAAACGAGAACAGAGAAAGTAGGAAGATACAGAAAAGGGTTTGCTGTCAGTTGCCTCAGACAGCTGAGTCTCAGTGAGAAAGAGAAGGTGAGGTTTAGACCATAAATGATCAAAGAAAATGTGTGGAAAAGAACCACACACTTTTAACCCTTTAACCGCGGGGTTGTTGGAGGCACGCCATGCCTATCCTGCGGGGAAAATCCGTGCTCCAACTGACTTTTTAATATTTGCCAAAAATCAGTTATTAGTCCTAGAATATTATAATTACATATGAATATGGCACATACCTTCAGCTTTCTCCTGGGATTTTTTTTTAGCACTCGTCGACTACCGTAGGATTTGTGGAGACTTCTGAAGTTGGGTAACTAAGTCTCCGCTTTACATTTCCCGACTTCCCGTAATATGAATACCACTGCCTGATGTTAACACTAGAAACACTATTCAATGATTTCCAAGTAGATTGGAATCCATACTAAGAAAAAAAAAACACTGTGAAAGCAATGTAAAATATGAGCACGTACGAGCCTCCCACTCTTGCTAATTCGCTGCTGGTATTCTGTCATTTCTTAATCATATACACAGTCACTCTTTATTATTTCTAGTACTTTATTACACTTATATATATCTACAGTCCTTTACCGCTTCCCACATGATGTTTAGTAGGGGTAGAGGTCACAGGGCCTTTTATAATGGGCACAAAAGCGGCAGAAATGGAGGGGCGCGACTGCGACGTGAATTCACCTTGAAGGACGAGAGTCAACTGAATGTACTGTACGTATATCGGTAGCCAAGAGTTGAAAATGTCAGCTGCTAATGTATATGCTAAGAAATAAGTCGTAGAAAATCTAGACAATACATAATAAATTAGGTAGTTCCAGGTGAATATAAATATCACTCAGGCTTCTCCCTTCCTTTCTTATATACAGTGAAACCTAGATAAAACGGACTTCAGTAGACCGGAATTTGCTTTTATCGGACTCGAGGAGCTACCGGACTAAACTCCTATATATCGGAAAAAGTCTGATAAAGCCAGAAAGCAGTCCGGACTGCCTGACGACTTCAGCTATGTTCACCACAATAAGACAAGTAAAAGACGTTTTTCAGTGCACAGTACAGTATTATTATACCATTTGATTAATGTAGTGAAGGTATAACAAAGTACAATACTGCAATGGTTGTGAAAACCACTGATGCAATCCGGACTAATGTCTGATATATCGGAAAAAGTCCGTATTAGCAGGGGTAAGTCCGGATGTCGCTTTTATTGGAATTTTGCATATTTCGGACTGGCTTGGGCCCCAATAAGTCCGTTATAGTGAGGTCTTACTGTACATTTATATTACGAGAATAGCTCATACAGCATATTTCACGGGGGGAAAAGTAGGGGAAATAAGCGAACGAGTGCAGGTTGGATGTTGCCAAGTGATAATTAGCCAATTCCAGGTGTATGGCACTATCAATTACCTTATTTTTTTATACATTATTTTGTATAAGAATAAAGCATAGGGCTCATTTCAATGGATGAAATCAATGGAAAAATCCGGGGAAGATTTACGTAGCGCAGAGCGGCTGAGTAGACAACACGAGAGGGTAATGGAGGGGAGGTAGGGAGGGGAGTCTAGAATGGGGGAAAATGGCTACATTGTCAACAGTGGATGAGAGTACTGATGACATTAGCAGCTCTGACTATTGTTGGACAATGGCAGTGCTGATAGATGATACAAGTCACCACCTGAAAGCCCGGGCAAATTCAAAACAACACAAAATCACAAAAGTGATGCCCCGCGGTATGACCCAGTGCACCTGAGCATCACGAAAGTGACGACCCGCGGTTAAGGGGTTGAGGGTTAGTTAAATAAAAGTAGTCACTGTGGATGTGTGCATTTCCTTACACAGCTTACCATGTAGCTGAAATGAAGCATATAGGTTTTCCGTTTATCATGTTTTGTATCATAATTGGTGCATGAAAAATTCACTGCGGGACTGGATCACTCCACTTGGGAAGTGAAAAACATATTTCATCATTCCAGTAGGGTTATTTTTAGGTGCTGAGAAGCATCACTTCATGTTACTTTGTTGTTGACTAACTACTGTGTATGTAAGGAGTGACTGAGCTGTATTATACTACTGTTCAGTAGTTTTCTCAGACATTTTGACCCATCTATAACCAGACTTGGTGAAAACTTTGAGGGTCAGCCAAGTGATTGACATATTGTTTCCGAGAATAAAAGGTTAAACAACAAGGTCAGCTTAGTTATGATTCATTTTAGACCAATTTTGATGGAAAAGTTGAGGGTAAGGTAAGAGAACATTGAAAAGTCATGGTCACAGGGCAAGGTCAAAGTCTGACCCACCTGTATTTACCTAACTGTGATATACAGGAAATGAGCTACGCTCGTGGGGTCCTGTCTCTGTTTCTTAGTGAGTCAAATTTTGCCTTAAACTCGTTTAACTTTTAAGAATGGACGATCTCTTTGTCCAGGATATTCCACGGGTCTATGCATCTATAAGGAAAACTATATTTCTTGATGTCCTTCAAGCAGCTCGGCTTCTTTAGTTTCATTCCGTGTCCCCTTGTTACCCTCTCATCCCACACAAACGATTTTCTCTGTCAATTTTATCTACTCCTATCATGGTCCTGAACACTGCAATCATGTTGCCCCTCTCCTTCTAAGGAAGGCAAATCCAGCCTTTCCAGCCTCTCTCTGTACTACAAATCTGCCAGACTGGGGATCATCTTGGTTGCTGTTCTTTGTATTCTCTCAATCTTGGTTATATCTTTCTTTTTGTGTTGGGACCACACTACTGCTGCATATTCTAACCTGGGGCAGATCATGGCCACTATCAATTTTTCATCTCCTCATCCATGTAATGAAATGCCACTCTTATATTGGTCAAGAGTATATATGTCTCTCTAACTATCTTATTTATTTGCTTTTCAGGTGACAAACTATCCTGGACCAGCACTCCCAAATCTTTCTCTTCTCTCACTCTTCTAATTGGTTCATTAACCATCAAATAATTCAATGATGGCCTCTTGGTACTTTTACCCATTTCCAATATTTTACATTTTTTGGCGTTGAATTTCATTTCCCACATCTGGCTCCAACCATGTATCCTATCCAGATCCTCCTGTAGCATTTTACAGTCCTCTTCAACCTCTACATTTCTCAAGATCTTTGCATCATCAGCAAACAGACTTGCGTAGCTGTTCACTCCATCTACCATATCATTTACGTAAATCAGGAACATTACTGGTGCCAACACCGAGCCCTGTGGGACACCACTTGTTACTTCCCTCCATCCAGATGTCCTGTCCTTTATTACTGTCCTCCTTTGTCTGTCACTCAAAAAGTCTCTCATCCATTCCAGGAGGCTTCCCTTCAGTCCTCCGATATGCTCTAATTTCCATATTAGTCTCTTGTGGGGTACCTTGTCGAAGGCCTTCTCCAGATCTAAATACACACAATCCACCCAACCGTCTCTCTCCTGTAGCACGTCAATCACCCTTGAGTAAAAGCTCAGTAAGTTGGAAACACATGACCTCCACTTCTGAATCCAAACTGACTTTCAGTCAGAATATTCATCCCCTCCAGATATTTTATCCATCTATCTTTCAGGATTCTCTCACACAATTTCGTGACCATGCTGGTTAGAGACACTGGTCTATAATTCAGGGGTTCTTCCTTCTTTCCTCCCTGATAGATTGGTACCACATTTGCCCTCTTCCATTCCCGAGGCACTTTCCCCTCTTCCAGTGAATACACAATTAAACTGTGAATCTTATCTCCCAGTTGTTCTCTGCATTCCTTCAGTACCCAATTAGAGATTCCATCCGGTCCTGGGGCTTTCCTTACATCTTGAGTTTCCAGTAATTTATACACTTCCCACACTTCCACTTTTATATCTTTTATCACTACATTTCTAATCACTCCCTCCCCTTCCACAAACTCCCTTTCCTTAGTGAAAACCGATTGGAAACATTTGTTCATTATTTCAGGTTGCAATACCGCATCCTTGTAGACCTCTCCTTCTATATTCAGTTTGGTAATTCCTTCCTTTTGCTTCAATTTGCCATTAAGAAATCTATAAAACAAGTTGGGTTCGTCCTTACATTTGTCAATTATACCTTTTTCAAAGTTCCTTTCTTCCTCTCTACGTATTCCAGCATATTCATTTCTAGTTCTTTTATATTCTTCCTTTGTTCTGTTATTAACTCTCTATCTCCATTTGTTCCATGCCATGTCCCTCTTTTTTTTTTGCTGTCATACACCTTCTATTAAACCACTCCTTTTTCCTGTTTTCTTTCCCCCTTACTCGTGGCACATATTTTTCCACTCCAAAATCAGAGGTCTAAAAAGATATCCCACTTCCTCTGTATCTCTTTTGTCTCTCTGAATTTTCTCCAATCTGCATTTTCGAAAAATTTTCTCAATTCTGCAAAGTTGGCTTTCCCAAAGCTGTATCTTCCTTGTCTATAAAGCTCATCTCTTGGCACCATATTCCCTATTATCATCTGGAACTCAGTGACCACATGATCACTTTCTCCTACAGGACACAGATATTTCAAAGATTCAGTTACATGAGGTTCTTTGGATAGTACCAAATCTAATCTTGCTGGTGTGTCATCACCTCGGAATCATGTCTCTTCTTTGACCCACTGCGTCATGACATTATTCATTGCTATATTTAACAATTTAGTACCCCACGAATCTTTGCTGCCTCCTAAGTCCCATTCCTCCCAGTTCACCTCTTTACAATTAAAGTCACCCATTAGGATTACATTGTTGCTTTTCTCAATCACTTTCTGTAGATAACTAACCATGTCTGACAACATCTCATGGTATTCATCATCATTCCATGCTCTCGTCTTACGGGGAACATATACCACTGCCATATCTCTCTTACCATTCTCCCCAGTTTCTGATTTCATATTTATCGATTCGGCCCTGCCCTCTGCCATTTCCACAGTATCTACATTTATGTTGTCCTTCACTGCTATTCTAATGCATTAGAATTTAGCTCTCTTGAAATTTGAGAAAAATCCCACCAATATTCAGCACTCTATTCCGCCTCTGACACCCCCAACCAACATATTACACTCGTCCTACAAGCAACTAGCTCACCAAGTGGACCAACCGACTTTGACTATACTGTGCATTGGAAATAGACTATGTGAAAATTAGTGTAAAGGGCTTTTAGGCACTCGATGTTGAATGACTCTTGACACGTTAGCCGACACTGACTCCATGATCCTACACCGCTTGCCGACACAGCTTTCTGGAAACGAACGTCCACACACAATGAAGTCCTACTGGAGAGTCATAGGGTTTTGATAATATGATCAGATATCTTACTTTAAATATAGTTATATTGACAACTAATTATGATGACGTATAAGGGAGAAATACCGTGAATACTCGGCCATACCTGGAAACGAACGTCCACACACAATGAAGTCCTACTGGAGAGTGACACTTACTGGGCACACGAGAGCCCGCGCCCGCCAACATCCGCTCCGACCCCTCTGTCTGGTTCTGCTGACTTCACACAGGTTATATCAACGCACCAGAATTGGCAATAAAAGCGTACGCCTTACTCTACTTATAAAAATATGACTTATGATGATTTAAATTTTGTGGCAATAGCATAGGTCTAACAATTTAACATACGATGCCTGAAATCACGGTTTGATACAATTTCTGTCTGTCTAGCCGCGGCGCCACAAAACATGATGCAACAACTGAGGTCTGTGCCAAATAAATTAATTTTCGCGGTCATCTATGCCAATAATCACTAGTCTGGCTTTACTTAAGTTCTTAGACAACGTTATTTAGTAGAACAATACAGCAAACACTAGCCCAAGTACAAAATCTAAATTCTAGGTGTAAATATGACTCCTCGCCAATATAAGTTCCAAATTAACTTTCTGTATCACTCTATCGAAACCAGATGCTCCCGTCTCCTTGACCAGTTGCGTTTACTAATAAAATCAAGCCCAAAATACGATTTACAAAGTCCACTTCACACTTTACATCTTAACACGGTCCAGAATATACACTTATCACGTACAAAACCTAATATAAATTACATACATCATATACTTAAACTATACTTATACTAACTTAAATTACTTATACTACTTATATTATAGGTAAGAAAAATGGCATTACACTATCATCACTCCTCCTTCAGTTTTTTCTTTTCTGTCTCTTCTCCATAATTTGTATTTCCCATGTCCCATATGAATATCAATATCTTCTTTCAATTTAGTCCCTACAAAGCACATATCAGGTTCGTGTACCTTCAAAAAAATCATTGATTTCTAACCTTGCCAATATTAGTCCATCAGTGTTTGTGTACGCCACTTTCAAACTTTTTTCATTGTTTTTTATACTCTCTTCTCTCCTTCCTTCCGTCGGTATTACTTTCTCAATTTCTGATCCATAACTCTCCAAAAGAACACTGTCTTCTCTTCCTCCGTTCGCTGTTCCTTTTTTATCTTTACTTCCTTTACTAATTCCTTTAATTTAGCTCTTTCTTCTTCGTTTGCATCTTCTTATCCAAACATTTTTAAACCCCTCTTTATCTGACAGTTTCCACGCTCTATTTATGATTTCATTCACCATTACCTGGGACTGAAACGTTACTTTCAGTGGCCTTGCCCCACCTTCCTCGTACTTTCCTAACCTAAGCTATCTATCTATCTATCTATTGCCAGACGCCAGAATCCCGTAAGGGGTGGCCATTTTACTCTGAGTTATTTGTTTTACGGGGAGGGGCACTAACCCTCCACCAACCCACTTGCTGACACATAGGGAGCACGTATGGTTTGGTTATATGGTTACCACCCAGCGTTGTAAATGGTTTCTTAGCTTACAGGAAACCATTTGGCTTGTCACTCAATGTAAATCTGTCTATCTATCTATTGCCAGACACCATAATCAATGTAAAGCCACCTGTAAAAGAAAGAAAAACAGTAAGAAGTAACAGGAAAGATGGGAGAAATAGGAAGAGAGCAGGGCAGGCACAGAAAAAGAATGATAAAGGCTAAGGAAGAAGTAGGCAGCACTACATCAAGTGAGTGGATGATGGTTGCCACCACCTACCACTAAACACTTCTTCAATCTCTTCCTGGGCTTCATTGTTACCCTCCATAACCACTGATATTATTTCTTTAGCCTTGCTCAGTTCTTCTCTCTTTTTTTCGGATCTTACTGTCATACGTTTTTCTTTTTTTCCTGAGATTATCACACATTTTTTCTTGTCTGTTACATCCCTGACCAAAGATTCCCTACTTTTCAGTACCCTAACCACTTCCTTCTCCACTTTTTCCTTGCTTTGTTGTTCAATGATCTCCTTCAAATTTACATTTCCTTCCTCCTGTATTTTCTTCCACCCCTTATGTTGCTCCTTGATTTCCTTAATATGCTCGTCTTGCATCCGTGATTTTGGTTTGTACTCATCTAGTTTACTTTTCATTCCCTTTCTTCATCCAACCTCTTATTCTCCCTCTTGAGCTGTTTTATTTCATTTGATGCAGATTCGTTACTCACCTTCAGTCCTGTGACTTCTTTTTCTTGTTCATCACTACGTGTGCAAACTTTTTCCGGTCTATTCTGTAGGACTTTGATCTCTTTTGCTCTAAGGTCCGTTCCTGCAGCTGTCTAATTACTTCCCATACCTTTTTCAACTCCTGGACATTCCTCTCCGCCATTTTCTCTACTCCTGCGATTCTTGTTAGGCTCAGCTTATCACTTCCGTTATTTACATCAACATCGGTGAAGCCCTCAAATTCCCCCTCGCCAGTTGTAAACAATCTTTCGTCTCTCTCCGCCATGATTCAAACATATGGAGACTTTTTTTTCGCTATATCTTGTATTTTACGGCCGAAACCTTCGTTTTTTCCATCACTCACGCTCTCACCCACATAATCACGATAGGTTGGTCTTCTTTTCGCCGCTGATTCAGTGATTATTTCCCCTCGATCCAGAAGCAGTTCCTCTTTCAGCGACCCGACCGTGTCTGTGTGTGAATGAAGTAAAACAGTTGTCTGACAGTTGATCTAAATATGGTGGAAGGGGTTTGTCTATTGATTCCGAGAACAGTAGGTCAAAGATCAACTAAACCAGCTTTGTTATAGTTTAGACCAACCTTGGTGGAAGGGCTGAGAGTCAGGCATTAAGAATGAACAGTCAGAGGTCTAAGTCAAAGGGCAAGGTTAAAATTTGCCATCATATATTGTACCTGTCTAATTATTACTATTTTTATTGGTAGGTTGGGGTGCCCACCATCCACTCACTCAATGCAGTGTTGCCTTATGGAAGACCAAGTGACAAGCCAAATGGTTTCTTGTACCCAGGAAACCATTTACCCAGGAAACCAGGGATTTTGGCTGGGTTAAGTGTCCCCCAGATTCCTCTATCTAAAATCAATAAATTATGGCAAACATTTCGGAAGCCTTGGAGGGCCCAATACCTGCTCAGGACCTCAACCAAATGGGCAGATTCGCATACCCATGTGGAATGTGAGAGGTGTGAATGAGGAAAGCAAGAGGGTGGAAGTGGTGAATGTGTTCAAGAGTGCAAGATATGCCGTGATGGCATTGTGTGAAACAAAAATAAAAGAGTGTGAAGTGGAGGAGTGGGAGGGCGTAAAATGTGTAAGGTCGGGCATGAAAGGGCGAGGAGGATGCAAGGAAGGAGTTGCTTTTTTGGTGAATGAAGTAAGAGTGGAATGAGAGACTACAAATGTGTCAGCTCGAGATGTATGTATGTCAAGTTCAAGTTTGAGAATGTGGAAATGGCAGTGATTGTAGTGTATGCACTGTGTGATGACAGGAGAGAGAGAAAGAAAGTGAAATACAGGAGTTAGGGGTTGGAGCCACAAACCACACGGCGGCTGGAGCAGATGACACCAGCACCCCCAACTCCCCCAGTACCACCGGGGGACTGCCGCCGACACAGAGCAGCTGGGGACAGGAACGGCTTACCTGTGTAACTTCCCGGCGCCCCTCTTGCGCCCAGGTGGTGGCCCGGAAAGGTAGCAGTCGCTGGCACCTAGTCTCCGGCCAGAGCTCAGCTCACCAGGTAAGGGGTGGAGTTTACAACTCCATGGAACACTGCGGTATCGGCCATAGTTTTACCGGGTACGGGACAGAACCGGCCACAGTCTGTTCCCCGGTTGCTTCCCCACCACAGGGCCGCGACACGGACGCATGTCGGTCAGGCAGGACTGGCCACAAGTCGTCCGTCTCTTGTAGGTGCTCCCCCCAGTGCGGCACCACAGTACCGGCCATAAGCCGTACTGGGCACAAGGCAGGATCGGCCATCGTCCGTCCCTCAGCTGCTAGTGTTCCTAGCTCACCGGCACGGGCAATGTTAGCCGTCCCAGAGCTCTCACCTCCTGTGCCTTTCCGACATCAGCCACAAGTCACGTCGGGCCAGAGGTAAAGCAGGCCATTAGCCGCAAGGAAGCTGTCCTCCCCTGTGCAACCCAGGCGTCGGCCACAAGTCACGCCAGGCCAGAGGTAGAGCAGGCCACTAGCCACCCGGAAGCTATCCTCCTCTGGGCAACCCAGGCGTCGGCCACAAGTCACGCCAGGCCGGAGAAAGAGCAGGCCATTAGCCGCACGGAAGCTATCCTTCCCTGTGCAACCCAGGCGTCAGCCACAAGTCACGCCAGGCCAGAGGTAGAGCAGGTCACTAGCCGCCCGGAAACTATCCTCCCTTGTGCAGCCCAGACGTCGGCCACAAGTCACGTCGGGCCAGGTGTAAAGCAGGCCACTGTCCGCTTCCCTGCTACAGGAGGACCTACAGCCGGAGAGGACCCTTCACCCGAGGCGTGGCAAGGCCTTGCCAAAGGCCTTGGTTCCCTACAACAACACTCAGGCGAACAGCGGCCGAACCAGAGCCCCCGCAGACCTCACAGCCGACGACAGGCCCTGTCCACTACTCCCCCGGCCCGAGGTTCCCGTGAGGTGACCCTGTCGGCGGCGATGCCGCCATCTAGCAGTTGCCGCAGCCCAGCCGCCCCGGGTTCCAGTGCCCTGGGTCCCCAGTTGCCCCAGGAGTTGCCCCGAACACCAGGGCGCGACCTACCTGTGGGAGAGGTCTCCCTAAGTTGCTCCCAGGCCCAACGACAGGCCTGTCTCCTGGCTCTCTTCGGGCCGAGCCCCTAGCCCCACGACCACGTGTGTGGCCCTGCCCAGGAACACGCCACTCTGCCCTTCCTCCGGATGGAGGAATCAACCTGGGCCCACCAGTGGTAACCGAGTGGACTTTATACATGTGTGTACTCTTAGACCCAGATATTTGTGTGCATCGACGGATATCTCACGAGTGATCCCCGACAGTGTATTCTCGAGTTTAAGTGACCAGGAACCCAGAATATAAGATTGGATGAGCCCAATAGACAGAACGTGGCCTGACCTATATCTCGGTAGAGTCCCGCTGTCTCGGACAGTCTTTGTGACCAACAGAATATACCCATTGTATCATTGTGCCATTCCCTTGTGTTTACACTCTCCCTCCCCTGTGTTCAGTTAAATCTTCCCTCCGCCCTGTGCCCGAACACATTCATCAAGCTATACTAAAATATCGCAGTTCCCCCTGCCAGTGATCCCTACGGGCAACACTACCCGAGATAGACTTCCGGCCACCAGGTACCTGTAACACAGGTGTAACATAACTCATGTATGGTGCCGTCCAGTGCTATACGGGTTTAAGAAATTATAGTAAGTTCTTTCCTGTGTCCTAAATTATAAGTATATTGTATGTGCCATAAGTGTCGGGTTAATAGTACCATACCTCAACCAGAAGGTATAGTGACAGACTGCATTTGTGTACAGAGTTAACTTACCCCCGACCAACCCAATTGTAATATTTTGTGATGTACAGTATTATTGTTCTTTGTGAAATATCTGGAATACATGTGTGTTTTTGTGTCCAGTCGTACTCTTTGGAGTTACCTCCCGGTCTAGAATAGGGACCCGCTTTAGCCTGCGTATTTGAGGGTGAGAAACCGACCCACAAATACGTAGCATAACAGAAAGGTTTTGGGATGAGCTGGATGAAGCAGTAGGAGAAGTGCACAATAATGGGTAACATGAATGGGAGAGTAAGCTCTGGTTCTGTGAATGATATAATGGGTAGTAATGGAGTACCAGGAGGGAATGATAATAGGAAGTGACTGAAGGACATGTGTCAAGAAAGGAGGCTGTGGATTTGCATTTGTATTTCTTATTTCAAACACAAAGATGCACATAAATAAACATGGCATAGAGGGAATGGCGATTGTGTTGAAAGGAGCCTGATTGATTACGTGCTTATAGAGATATCGATGCTGGGTGTTGTTGCTGATACAAGGGCAGTAAAAGGATGATGTGGAGGTTTGTTAGATATGATTATGGTATGCAAGGTCAAGCTGAGAGGAGTGAGGTGGACCAGAAGAGAGAGGAGCAGTCAGGGAGAGAGACAGACTGAAAGTAGAGAAGCTGAGGATCAAAGAAATGGCAGATGAATACAGGGCTAAAGTAGAATCAGTGAATTGGAATGAAATGGATCTGGACAGCCTGTGCAATACATATAAAGTTTGCTTGATTATGCATGCAAAAGCGGTGTGTGGTATGGCAAGAGTAACAACAAAGAAGAAAGGTATGGCATCGTCGGATGAAGATGACAGCATTGGAAGAAAAGAGGAAGAAATGACTAGAGTGGATACAGAACAGGGGTTCAGTTGAAGTAAGAACTGAATATATTGAGAGCGCATGTAAAGAGAATAGTGAAGAGGGAAAAGGAGGTAAATGATGATCTTGGAAGAAAAATGAATGAAAATTACTCTGAAAATAGGAAATTATTCTGGAATGAGGTGTGGAAATGTAGAAGTGACAGTGGAAAGAAATGTGAAAGTATGAAGGATGTACATGGTAGATTATTAACCCATGAGGATGAAGTAAGGACTAGATGGAAAGAATATTTTGAAAGTATGATGAATGGGAATGGAGAGTGCAAAGTGACTGTTAACATAATTAGTTTTGGCCCTGGGGNTGTACAGAGAAGGAATACAGCGCCAGGAAACGTGCCACTCGCAGAGGTGAAGAACAGTGTGAAGTGGCTGAAAAATGGGAAGGCAGCTGGGGGTGATGAGGTGTATGCTGTGATGATTAAGTGTAGTGAGGAGAATGGAATGAAGTGCTCATTGGAGATATGTAACAAGGCATGGATGTGTGGAATTGTGCCAGTGTAATGGAAAAAAGCAGTGATTGTATCCCTGTATAAAAATAAAGGTGAGCAAAGTGAGTGCATGAATTATCGTGGCATAAGTCTACTGAGTTTTGTAGGGAAGGTATATGGAGGAATTATTACAGAGAAAGTAAGAGATATATCAGAAGTCCTAGTGAGTGATGATCAAGGTGTCTTTAGGAGTGACAGAGGATGTGTGGATCAAATATTTGCAGTGAGACAATTAGTGGAAAAAGTATGTGAGAAGGACTATAAGGTGTTTATGGCATTTATGGATCTGGAAAAAGCATAGACAAAGTAGACAGAGAAGGTTTGTGGAAGGTTTTGCGCATGTAATATGTAGATGGTAAGCTGCTAGGTGCCATCAAGGTTTTATGATGGTCATGAGGCATGTGTAAGGGTAAATGGGCATCAAAGTGAATGGTTCACGATCAGTGTACGTGTGCAACAAGGTTGTGTGATGTCCCCATGGTTGTTCAATATATATATGGATAGGGTGATGAGAGAAGTAAAAACATGAGTAATGGAGTGAGGGATGGCATTGGTAATGAATGGTGATGGATGGAATATCTCAAATTTGTTGTATGCTGGTGATGCAGTGCTACTTGACAGGGCTTGGTAGACTAGTGCAGAGTTTTGTAGATGTCTGTGAGCATTGTGCCTTAAGAGTAAATGTAGAAAAGAGTAAAGTGATGGTTATTGAGAGAGAAGGTGACTCCCACTGTGATGTTACACTGAATGGAGAGAGACTGTAATTGGTGAGAGAGTTCAAATACCTGGGTACAGTGATAGAAAAGCAAGGAAACTGTGCAGAAGAAAGGGAAAGTAGAGTGACACAAGGAAGGAAAATAGTTAGTGCTAAGAAGGCCTTGATAAGAAACAGAGGCTTGAGTGTTGCAGCTGTGTGAGGCTTACATGAAGGAGTGTTAGTGCCGACTTTAACATAAGGAGGTTAAGGCTATGGTGTGGCACGAAAATGAAAAGTCAAGAGTAAGAAGAGTGGAAATGGGACTGCTGAGGAATAAATGTGGTGTACAGAGAATGGATAAGGTATGGAATACTGTGTTACATGAAAGATGTGGAGTGAGGAAGTCTGTGAACACCAGAATCGAAAAGTGTGTACTGAAATGGTTTGGTCATGTGGAGAGAATGGATGACAACAGAGTGACTTTGAAGGAGGGAGGAGGTGAGGTAGACCAAGAAGAAGGTGGAAGGATATGGTGGATGTGTGTGTGAGGAAGAGAGGTGTGGAAGTTGAAGTCAGGGGACTGACGAGAGACCAAGCTGGATGCATGAATTTTGTGTGGAGAATCGCATAACCGGGGATTTGGCATTTGGATTGACTATCAGATAGGTATATGTGAAGCTACAGAATGTGGTGAAATTTGTTTTTGGACAATCTGATGGAGAGAGGATTTTGAGGGGTTGATTGATGAGTAAATGGAAACATGGTCCATTGAACTGGGCAAACTTTGGCTGTCTGGACGTTGCTACTCCTCACCCTGCCCTAGGTTGGGATAGGAGGTCTGGATGATGATGATGATGATGATGACGATGATGATTTTAATCAGACCATGTACAGTACAGATCATCATCACCATATTGGCCTCCTCTTCCCTCCTAAGGACAGGATGAGGTAGAGTCCCTTGAAACAGATACCATATACAGTACTGTAAAAGGAGGAGTGAATGGTTGTTGTAAATGGTGATTTCAAATCATGCTGAATATCCTTTTCTGCACTGCAGATTATGAATGGCCATGTAATGCATACCTGTATCAACAGCCTATTTATAACAGGTTAAAGTGGGTAATCAAACTGTGCATATATTAATATAAACTGTGTATTTCTTGTAGTTACCAATATTATTGTCAGTATCATATTAACAATTCCTAACACATGTGACTGTCATTCTTAGTACACCAAACTGTATATAACAAAGCAATAATATAACCTTGAAAAAAGTAGTAACGTGTAGTAAAGAATGTTTAATGCAAGTGAGTTCGGTACTCCTAGCGAGAGATGATGTGCAAAATAATATAGTCATCATTTTAAACTTGAAGTGAAGCTTGCAATGAAGGAAGATTGAAGTAATGGTTATACATTAAGGTGAAAGGAAATATGGACATGTGAACAGTGACAAAATCACAACAAACGTGGCACAATGCAAGGGCTGGATTCACATACAACAATTCTCTATGGTAATCAACTGCTTTTGCTGGAAAGGCAAGGAAAGTCTAATTTCCCACGCCCAGCAAAAATATTTTTTTTTGTGAGAAGGAAATGTCATAGGCTATTTATAGTTTCTACAGGAATGACAAGGAAAGGAGACTGCACGAACTTCCCATACTACTTGTCATGCTGCATATCAAAACCTCAGTCCAAAACAAGTGTCACAAATCATGGCTGATGGACATCAGTTATTCAGATATAAGATACTCAACATCGTCATGTTTCATGGTGCAGTGAAAAGTTCAAATGGATGAACTACAGTATACCCACACAATAAAACTGTCATTGGTCCCCTTCACTACATTGATACATTTAATGTTCATCCCTGCTACTGTCAGATGATTTCCCATAACCTTAGAAGACGTTTTGAACTGGAGGGGTTAGATGTAGACTACGTTATTCCCTCCACTACAAGAGGTCTCTCCTAAGCTGGATAAAATTATCTGCAGGTAGAAAGAATAAAATATAGATGTCCTTGCGTTGAAGTGCTGTGTGAGGATACAACAGTTCCACACCAACTTAAGACTATCTTCAGGTATGACCAAAGAGGATTCAAGAATGGCTGAAACTGCTGCATTCACAAACACAATTCCAGGACTGTACTGTATAGGGGTATCATTCATCCATGCAACACACCAAAGCATTTAACTAATTTTGCAATTTCTCTGTAACTTCCACTCAGACCATTATTTTATGACACAAGCATTTATGAAATCTTCAGTTATTGAACCATCCATCCATCTATCATCCAATACTATGTTGCCCCAAGAGGAGTGTAGGAGCCCGGGGATAGGCAGGTTGGTCCTGACATTTAAGATAAGAGTGACCAGCCTCACTCATTCCTGAGCAGCATTATGAGGGCAGTAAATCCCAACCACCCCTTGGATATAAACCTACACAGGCTTAATCCCACTGGAGTGCCATTAATTACCTACTAAACCACCAGGTGCCATAATCTGGTTATATGGTTACCATCCAGCATTGTAAATGGTTTCCTGGTGCACAGGAAACCATTTGGCTTGTCACCCAGTGTAGAGTCACCCACAGGCAGAAGGAAGAGAAAAGAATAAGAGAGAGAGAGAAAGACAGAGAAGGGAGTGTAAAGTCACCCATAGGCAGAAGGAAGAGGAAAGAATGAAGGAAAGAATGTCAGAAAAGGATGGAAGGAAGAGGAAGGGCAGACACCCACGAGCAACACTGCATCGAGTGAGTGGATGGTGAGTGCCCCCACCTACCACCAACCCCTTTAGTATAAAGCATTTATTTTATTCACGCAGCTGATGGGCAACTTTATTCAGCTTAAGGAAGACCTCAAAAAGTGAAGGGATCAGGAACTACATATTGTAATACTGCTGGTATGAATGTATTCACTTTTTAATGTTCTGTGTTATTTATTACCTTTTATTTATTTATCGGAGGCACTCACCATCCACTCACCTGATGTAGTACTGCTTTAAGGTGACTGCCCTTTCCTCTCTTCTTCCCTTCTTTCTTCTTCTGTCTCTCTTTTCTTCAGTCTTTCCTCTTCCTTCAGTCTACGAGTGACTCTACGCTAAGTGACAAGGCAAATGGTTTCCTGTACAAAAGGAAACCATTTACAATGCTGGGTGGTAACCATATAACCAAATTATGGCACCTGGTGGTTTTTAGTGGGTAATTAAGGTGCTCCAATTGGACTGAGCCAGTGCAGGTTTATATCCAAGGGGTGTTTGGGGTTTATTGCTCATGTAATGCCACTCAGGGATAAGTGAGGCTGGTCAGTCACATCTTAAATGTCAGGACCAACTTGCCTAGCCCCAGGCTCCTATGCTCCTAGTGGGGCAAAAGAGGATTAGATGATGATGATAATGAATCTACAAATATAAACTACAAAAGATGTCGCCAGACTGAAGGATATGATCATTAATACCTTGACACAAAGCATTTTGATATCATCATACTAATCAATCAACAAAACTCCATGATTACAACAAACACAATTCAAGAGAAAAGTGAACTGATGCCCCATTTTCTTTCAATCCAATGGTATATTTGTATAATCTGTTCTTGCTACCAACAGGCTATTTTGTTCAACTCTGGACATATCTCCAGTAGTGACGGGATTACTGGAGACCTACACCTGACTCCTCCAGTTCAAAAATTCTTCAAAGCTAAATGAAATAGTCTGGTGGTAGCAATATCACTTCACACTCAAACTTTGCTAAACAACTGGGTTATGTTCATGGAAAACCAATTACATAATGAGCGATCATATTATATGCAGGGATCATAGCAACTGTACAGTATATTGAAGAAAAAAAAAATCATAAGCAGACGGTTGCGTAACAGATTTTATAGCAGGGTTGGAGTATAAAACATTCAGCACCGGAATGAAGTGGGTAATGCAATCTCTCAGAACACGGCACAGAAACTAAGAGCATCTGCATTAACACACTTCTCTCCCCCCCTCCCCCAGTATGATCTATTCTCTCCAGTTAACCATCATGTGTTTTCATTTTATATCTGACATCTCCTGATGATTTAATTTGATTAGGTTAACTAAAAAATCTCAGAACAAATTCATTTGGTCATTTGGTGGTAACCTGAGTACAAGGAAAAAAACATCATCACAGGAAAAGGGTTAACATTAATAAACTGCATTACTGTAACAACCTATTCAGCCCCCTGACATAACAGTGTGCTTTCTCACTGTCACCAGATGATTTTATTCAGCATATGATACACTTTTTGAACTGGAGGGGTTAGACAGTCTTCATGAACTTTTCTACTACTAGAGGTCACTTCTTAATGAAATTGGTAGCAGCAGACACAAGCTACTGTATTTCAAGATGTTATCATACTGAACATGTTAACACAAATCTATAATGCTTAACCCCTTCAGTCCAGTGATGTACTTTTAATTTTATTCTTGCTGCTGCCATCCATCATCCAATCCTACAGTGCCCCATGAGAAGCATAGGAGCCCGGGGCTAGGCAAGTTGGTCCTGACATTTAAGATGAGAGTGACCAGTGTCACTCATCCCTGAGTGGCATTATGTGAGCAATAAACCCCAACCATTCCTTGGATATAAACCTTCACCAGCTGCTGCTGCTGCCACATGCTTTTATTCACCTCAGGGGTGATGTCTTCAGTGAGGGGGTTCATGAAGGTAGTTTTTTAACCCATCCATTTCAAAAAATATATAAGGTGAGTAAAACCATGTGGAGATAAAGTAGCTACAACAAAATACAGTAAGTGTCCATTAATCCGATCACTGATAATCCAAAAATCCCAATAATCCGAATTTTTGAAGAAGGCTGACAAAAACTCTGAAAGTAAAAAAAAAAAAAAAAAAAAAAAAAAAAAAAAAAAAAAAAAAAAAAAATCATACTGGGTGCCAAATGCGCCAAAGTGCCGAGCGGTGTGGTCATGGACCAGGAAATGCATGGACTGGCAACTCCTCATAAACAACCGACCACTTTTGGATCTGTACCGTAGGTTTAAAGAATTTTTCACAGTAATACATATTAAATTTTTGTGCTTTTACAATACATGCATATTATTATTAACCCTGGATTTACTCTCTCTAATTGGATTTAACTGCCTACAACTGCTGTTTTCAACACTACAGATTACTGGTGAGTTAAACAACCCATAACATCTCTTAATTTACCAATTCCAGTTCATGTCTTCAGTAACATATTATTAAGTAAAAAATTTGTTATTAAAGGTAATGTTAATATGTGCCATACTGTATTACGAATGAATGAAAAGTGATCCATTTGGTAAAATTTCAATTTAAATATGAAATTAAGGGTCTTAGGGGTCCCACCCAAAAATCTGAAAAATCTGATAATCCAAATGATTCTCGGTCCACTGCCCTTCGGATTAATGGACTTTTACTGTATATGAGAGAGGGGGGTGTGAGTTGGGAGCGTGGTAGTGAAATGGCAGGGGACAGAGTGACATGGAGGCGATTTGTTTGTGGCCACCCCGTTCGGGATTGAGGCGTCTGGCAATAGATAGAGATAGATACTGTATATTTCAACACATTCTGGGGTTAAACAAAATACCACTCATGAACTAGCCAGTAAACTTGAGTTCACATACAGGGTGTCTCTGGATATGCTTGCTACAATTTAAGATGTTATTTTTAGGTTATTTGTATTGTATCATATCATTTGTAAAACTTCAATTTGTTTGCATATGTTGGCCTTGATCACCTAACGGTGGCTTTGCAAGCTCCTCAATCTCTGGCAGTTTGCCTGTTCAGTTCCTTATCCCTGAGGTCACACTCGTCCCAGGTCTTTTTTGGTTTGTCTCTTGGAACCCTACCTCCGACGTTCACACATCTAATCTTCTGCACCTAAATGCCATCTTCCATCCTCTCAAAATGCCCAAACTATCTCAATCTGACCCTCCGCATTACAACACCAATACACTCCAATCCCATCCTTCCTCTCAACTCTTCAATTGTAATCCAGACTTCGCATTCAAGGACACACATTCATCTAATCAGTTTTATTTCTGTACATATGAGCCTATGCATATCCTCTTCCTTGGCTGCCCAGGTCTCACCACTATACAGCATAACATCTCCAACACATGCCGCATACAAAGATTCCCTAGCATGAAGGGAGAGCCTTCTCATTGTTCAGAGAGGCAACAGCTCCCTGAACTTCCTCCAACCACTCCTTGCCCTACTCACAGAGCACGACATACCCCCCAGATAACAAAACTTCCAAACACAAAAGACACACAAAAGCAAAATGCTAACATGGGCTTAACCTGTGGATTGTGCAATTACCTTTTTTTTTTTAATCCCTACCTGTGGTGTGGGGGGGGGGAGTTTTTGTTTGCTATAAACTTGAAGATAAACATCCAGGGCATCATCTGGTAAAAAAAAAAAAAAAAAAAAAACTCTCCCTCCGTCTTTGCGTAGCTCCATGCGTAGTTTACTTAAGGGTGGAGTAGTGAAAAAATGTTTTTTTTTTTTTTTTGTTATTATAAACAGGGCATCATCCAGAAAAAAAAAAAAAAAGTCTCTCTCTCCGTCTTTGTGTAGCGTCATGGATAAATTTGTGCAGGGATGAAGTAGTGAGCAGTGATGCACAGCCACTGGAAAGTTAGCACAGCCTGAGCTGTGGCTCGCAATCCACGGGTTAACTCTTGTTATTCTTGGGCTAATTTTGAGTTTGCACTTTATATCAACACAGGTCAATTTTCAAACATTTCAGAGCTATAAAAGATGGTCTTACAGGTGAATTATGAGGGAGACCAATTTCACCCATAAGGTGATCAGTAACTATAGCTCCATAATGTCTGAGACTTGAACCCATATTGATATAGAAATTATTACTCAAATTACCCATAAAATAACCCCCTAATGTTTGGTACACTTTTCCCAGGACAAGACATGTACGATAACAATTCTACTGGGAATAGTACTTTAACACAGACACTATAATATCATACATTCTCACAGCTCCAATGCATTATCCTGTCATCCTAAGAAATGTGTGAATAATATTCCATTTTGTTCAATGTTCCTGCTTCCATTTCCCCTCTGATAATGTTAAGATATTTTAAAGAGAGTATTTTTTTGGTCAGAATAGATAAATCAGTGTAAACCTAAACATATAACCACCAATCTTTTGTTATACACAAGATACCTGTACACTGTACCGTACATATAACTCCAGTAACCACCTCTGTCACCTATACAAAATTATAAGCATTGTGTATATAACATGTACATTTTTTACAAACAACTATAAAACTATGCTGGCTATAAAAAAATGTATCACAATGCAACTTGTCTTACAACCTATCGAGAATAGAAATATAATTTCACTCTTCATCTATAATATACAAAACAGGGAGGACTTTCACACACTATAAACACACGACATAAGGGTCACTTTCTCGTATGATTAGCAGGCTATCTAGCAACTCTTCCTTAGTGACTTATAATGCTTATTACAAATAATTCTCTCATATGTTAAGTTTTGTCTTTCTGATGACAGACTG
>JAGKTI010008403.1:22526-33728 GCA_018397915.1 Birgus latro
TGGTATTATATATATATATAATACCATACTAGAAAATATTAATGTGCCATACTATTATCACCATCTTGGCCGTATTTTCATCTAATACTGGGATGAAGTAAGCTCCAGAAACTAGGTAAGAGAAAATGTAAAAATGATAGAACCATCAGCAGCATCCCCCAAACTGGGCCACACAATCATCCACACATTATTCAGGCTTACAAAATTCTGGTTACACCTCATAAGGATAGTACTGTATATATATATTCAACTAACTTTAACTTTTTTCCTTTTAAAGATGGGATGAAGTAGGATCCAAAAAATGAGAGAAAAATTATCCTTCGTAAATAATATTCAACAAAACATTAATGTGTCCTATACATAAAAAAAACTGTGAAGGAAGAGGTGTTAGTGAGCCTCCTAACTGGTGTGAGTAGGGCCCGAAGAGGAATGACTGATGGGGGAAATTGTGAACTTCCAGCTTCAATGATGTATCCCTTCACTATTAAGGGTCCTTTTTGTATGTTAATCCTAGTAATGCCAGACAGATTTATTCCTCATAGTGGAGGGGTAAGAAAACCTCCTCAATTAACCTCCTCAGAATGATCATGACCTTTCCATTATGCTTGCTAATGCCTGACAGTTCTATTCAGTTTAGTGAAGGGATTAATATCATGATGTGGATCTTATGACTACTTGTATTTGTCAACTAAGTTTAACATAACTTTATTATCATATAACAAAAACATCACCTTTCAACACAAGCAATGCATTAAATTAGGCAAGACATCAAATTATGCTACATAAATGTTATATGTAAAAAAAAAAAAAAAAAAAAAGGACAAAGTGGAATGTACACATAATTACTTCCCTACATTTCTCTTGAAGGAAATTTGATTAATCCATACCCAGTTATTAATACTTTCTTCTTTTGCATACTTATTTCCCAAAAAAAAAAAAAAAAAAATCAGTACAGTATATAAATAATGTATATAAATACTGTGTTAATGTATGGATACGGCAAAATACGGGAGACCATGAAAATCAACGCTTCATATACAGTATATTCCAAAAGAAGAAAAGAAGAAAGATAAAATATCAACTAATAATCCTTTACCTTTTTTTCAGACTTGACTCAATAATTTAGTTTTAGCCACTTCACTATGAAGACATCTTGTTTCATTCCTGCTACCTCCATATGATTTCATTCAACTTATACTTTTCAAACTGAAAGAGTCAGACAAAGCCTTCATTAACCTCTTCAATATTAACAACCTTTTTTAAAGATGAATAAAAGCACCGTAGCAGGAATAAACTGAAAAGGTGGTCCCCAGTTTAGATGGGAATTCAGCCACTTCATTTCAATACACTGAGGTCTTGACATTTTATTCTTGATATCTCACAGAATTTCATTTAACTCTGGGGAAACGTCTCACAGTTAAGAGACTAGAAACATTCTTAACTCTTCATTCTCATATTTCTCATTCTGATCTGGCTACCACTAGATGCTTAAGTTAAACTTTGGGTAGACTTCTAGCAGTGAAAGGGTTAATGTACATTGCATCAAACCCTTTCAGTTTTAAAAATCTATCCTAAGTTGAATAAAGTCATCTGCATCACACAACAATAAAATACAGAATATGGCATCATAATGAAGGGGTTAAACCCCTCAATTATAAAAGGTCTTCCCAAAAGTTAAATATAATCATCTGGCAGTAAGAAGAAGAAAATCTTTAAAAATCAGATTTGCGGCAGAAAGAATTTTGAAAAATATGACATCATCACACTGAAGCGGTTAACAGTAAAAAGTCCATTAGAGGGGTAGAAAGTCCATTAGCGGGGTAGTAATCAATCCAGTGTAATAGTTACTGAAGTTGTGTAATGGCAGTCCTCATTATAAGTCTGGGATATGGTCTAAAAATTAAAACTTTTGCCACAGTACTGGGGACTGTAAATATGGATATTGGTACAGTAGTAGTAGTTGTTGCTGCAACCTCAGGCTCACCCAAATGTGAACCCAGTGGACTGCAGGCTGAAGATACCTCTGTCCATCATTCTCCTTTGGGGGGATAGGGAAGGAGATGAGGGACATTTGTATACCCAGGCAATGAAGCCACCTGATTATATTGGTGCCACAACATGAAGGCATCCCTATAGTTGTTGCTGTTCAACCTATCCATCTGGTTGAGCAAACCCATTAACACAAGCAAGCAACCACCCCTGCAGGGCTATTCCATGCAGTTATCTGATGTTCCTTTGTCAAGCAGTATTCATTCTAAGTAAAGGTTGTTACAACAGTTTTTTCTGAACTAGATTTATATATATTGTGGGAGCTGGTGAATCAGAAGTACAAGAAGCAATGAAACTTTGATAGAGAACACTTCTGCAGTTCAGACATAAAGTAATAGCAAAAAAACGAAACAACGTCTTACCGTAGACTTAATCCCTTCACTAAGATGACATGTTTGTTTAGTTTGTTTTTGCTACATCCAAATGATTTTAATCAACCATGGAACTACCTTTCACACTGAAGGGATTAATGTGGGATATTTAAATCCTCCAGTCTGAAAAGTCTATCCTAAGTTGAATGAAATTATCTGCTACAGTTGTAGCAATAACAACACAAAAATATGCATTATCAGACTGAAGGGGTTGATGAGAAAAGGATAATTAAAAAAAGGCAATTTATGATGACTTATAACAAGGACTTACCACAATGCATATTACCTTTATAAAATGCAGATCTGACAATGTTTAGCCCTTCAAGTACCATGATGTCTATTTTACATTATGTTTCTATCGCCACCTGGTGATTTTATTCTGCTCAAGACACATTTAGGACTGGATGGGTTAGAAACTGTCTCCTCTAACCCCTCCAGTGCCAGAACTACTTTATCATATTAATTCTAGCTAGCTACCACCAGATGATTTTATTCAGTGTTACACCTTGCAGTGAAAGGGTTAACATGCAAATATGAGTGCTGTGTGACCCACTCATGTCTATACTCTAAGAAGGCCAGCTGGAAAACTATGGTACTAACTGTATACTTGAGCACTTGTTGTGAGATAAGAGGGAATGTGTGGTGGAAGGGGACAAGGTGAAAGGTGAGGGTGTGGTGGAAAGGGAAGAGAGGTGCAGAAAGGAAAGAGGGGTGGTTTGAAGAGAAGAGGGAGAGGTTGCTGAGTTGGACAGAAAGAAAGACTGAGGGGACAGACAGAATTTGAAAAGGATAGGAGAGGAGGCTGAAAGAGATGGGTTGAAAAGAGTGGAGGGAAGGTTAAAAGAAATTAGCTGAAGAGAGTAGGAGGGGAGGTTGAAAGAGATGGGTTGAAAAGTGTAGGAGAGGAGGCTGAAAGAGATGGCTTGAAAAAAGTAGGAGGGGAGGTTGAAAGAGATGGCTTGAAAAGAGTAGGAGGGGATGCTGAATGAGATGACTTGAAAAGGGTAGGAGGGGAGGTTGAAAGAGATGGCTGGAAAATAGCAGGAGGGGAGGTTGAAAGAGATGGCTGGAAAAGAGTAGGAGGGGAGGTTGAAAGAGATGGCTGGAAAAGAGTAGGAGGGGAGGTTGAAAGAGATGGCTTCAAAAGAGTATGAGGGAAGGTTGAAAGAGATGGCTTGAAAAGAGTAGGAGAGGAGGTTGAAAGAGATGGCCTGTAGAGAAGAAGAAGAGGTCGTGGGGATTGTGAGCAAGTTTAAGGGCATCCAGGCAAGGGAAAGCTTGAAGGGATCCCAAGGAACAGACTGAAAAGAATATACAGAAAATTGGGGATTAGCACAGGCTGAAAAGAAGTGTGAAAAAAAATGAAGGAATGTTTAAAAAAGATAAGTGATGGACTGAAAAACAGGGAAGAGTTAGTTGAGAGGACAGGAATGGCCTGAAAGGTACACAGATAAGTTGAAGGAGATACAGATATGTTGGAAACAAGAGGAAGAGGTTAGCTAAGGGATAGGGACAATTTGAACATGATAGAGACATGATGAAAACATCAGAGGCAATGAAAAAAAGAGAGCGAGCCAGAGAGAGAGACACTGAAAAGGACAGACACACACTGAAAAGGAAAGAGGCAAGCTGAGGACAATTAGAAAGCCTGACGTACTGGAAGATCAAGAGGAAGTAGGGGTTAAAATGTAGTGACACACAAGAAATTGGAAGGGAGAATTGCATGTAAAGAGTAAAAAACAACTGTCTTCCTAGTTTTATCACAAGATTATATAGTGTATTTACAACTAGTGAAGCATAACAACAGTCTGTCTTGACTGCATTCACCAGAACTTAGACAGTTCTTTTTTAGGCTGTACAAATAACAGTAAAAATACTGTAAAATGCAACAGAGATACATATGTAAAACTGATGACAAACAGAAGAGAGTGAAGTTAGAGGATGAAGATTGAGAAAATGGAATATAATGGCTCAAGCATGAAGTGATGGAAGCTGTATATGCAAGTGTGGACTTTGGGTAACTCAAGCTACAAGAAAAGATATACAGTAGTTTGCTGAAGATACAAGGGGAAGTACATCAAGGACAGTGGGCAATAAAGATGGTATTATGTGCTCAAATAAGACAGCCTTATCCTGAAGATTCACAACCAAAATAATACATAGACTGGGTAAAGAAAGGGATCAGGGGAGGTAGGAAGAAGGAAGACCTATGTGATACATCACAACCATATCTAGAGGAATTTCTGCTGTCATCATGTAAGGGGTTGACATTGCTGACAATTATCCATCAGCTGAGGCTGGTAACGCTCAACTTGAATAGTGGTGTGGAAGATCTGATGACGTGTACGTATAACTCGCTGAGCATCATTTAAGACAGTTTCAGAGTCTGTATCCGGACCTGTTGACAAAAGGTAAGAAGTGAGGTAAGACTCAAGATGGTAGCTACATGGTAATGAGTGATGCATATCATATGCAGCGAGTTATATACAGTACAGGCCTGCACAGCCTAGCAGTCAAATGGAGTACTTCTCAAGTTGGTGGCTGCATCTTGACTGAGATCCATGAGGTTCAAGTTACCTGCCTCTGATTGTGATTAATTTGTCTGTCTCCGACTGTGATTAATTTGTAAGATGCATTTGTTTCCTGAAACACAGATGGATAATTCCTATTGAAAGGCAATGTTCCATGCTTGCATGGGTCAGTCTTTGTCACCTAATAGCTCCTCTTAAATTTTTAGTCTTTTACAACATCCCAGTCAAGTCTGCTAATCCTGTGCTTATTCTGAGGACCTCATCCCATATTTTGGCACTGGTGAAGGACACATTCAAGTGGTAGTACTGACATGACCAATGGAGTTGCCTGGTTATACAGATGACCCTCAATCTCCTCCTGTACCCCAAAAGGAAGGTGGTAGACTATGGAAGGGCAACTTCATTTTGCAGTCCACCAAGTTCACTTTTCAGATGAACTTGGGACTACAACTTCTAATGCTGTTACTAGCCCATGTTTTCTTATGTCTGCTCACGGGGGCTCTCCCTGCCATGTTTAGATCTGTATGGCACTTTACCCAATCGCTCTCACACATTCTCTCCACATGCTCAAACCATACTCTTGCACTGTCAGGTTTGCATACACATCCAAACATTTTCTGTTCTATAAGCATACCATCAAGCTTCTTTCAAATCTCACTTCAACCTGAATTAATATTTAAATACAGTAAAACCTTGCTATAACGGACTTCAACAGACCAGAATTCGCTTTTATCGGAATCGAGGAGCCACTGGACTGAATTCTTTTATATCAAAAAAGTCCGATAAAGCCAGAAGCAGTTTGGACTGCCTGACCACTTCAACAATGTTCATCACAATGAGGTAAATAAAAGACACGTTTATCAGTGTACAGTACAGTATTATTATGTATATTATACCATTTGATTGATGCAGTGAATGTATAATACAGTACAGTACTGCAATAGTGGTGAAAACAGTTTAAAAACCGTTGGTGCGATCCAGAGTAATGTCTGATATATTGGAAAAAGTCTGGGTTAGCAGGGGAAAGTCCAGAAGTTGCTTTTAATGGAATTTCACATTTTTTGGAATGGCATGGGCCCCAATTAGTCCGTTACAGTGAGGCTTTACTGTACCAATAATAAACAGGCCTTACCAATAGCCAGATGCACTGAACATGCATTTTTGTCTAATGTGAGAGCCCACACATGTAGAGAGTGGACCATCTTGACTCCTGGAAGAGCTGCAAGGTTGGAAGAAACTGCAGCATAGTCCACCCCAGGTGGTGCCCCCTCCATGAGCACAATTGCGAGGTCTCTTAAAATAGGTACCGTGGTGAAGATGACCAGGACTGAGAAGACGAAGGTGCAGATTGGGTCTGCTATCTTGTACTGAGGCTGTGGGAGGAGACAAAGATTATGTTCTGGACCCATATTCTCTTTACCTAATCAGGCTTTCCAGCACATCCTTTTTACCAATGCACAAGTGTTTCTGAATATGGTGTCACAGTATTCCCCTGTACTGTATGCCACTTATGCAGTATATGTTGATATTGCAAAAGAGAAGGTGCTAGGAAGCTTTCTTGCCAGAGGAGAATAAATGCCTTGGGTTACAGCTCTTTTAACTCAGACCTCTTCACCTTTGTAATAGTAACAGCCAATCCCACAGCATCCCCAGTGAAGTGCAGGGGCCCAAGATAAGGCTACCATAGTCCAATACATATAAGGGTCAGGGGCCCAAGGCAAGGCTACCATAGTCCAATACATATAAGGGTCAGTCAGTCTAGTTCACCTGATGGAATATACATGACTAAAAAACCTTCAGTTACCTCATGGAGACCAAACCCATGCATGGCTGTCAGTCCAAATAGGGCATTGTAACCACTAGATCACCAAGGAAAATACAGGAATAACGACAGCATCCCTTACTTAATAACAGGGCTTCACTGGCCAAATGGTCCTCAATATTAAGCGATTTCATGTTAACTGAAAATGTTTTAACATGGGTTCAACGGAAATATGTCGTCAGAGGTCCTATAGGGGATACTTAACCCAAGTCCATTCAACCAATCAAACAAGTGATGCCATGGTTCTTCTTAAAAGATTCCCCCCAGTGAGCTTGGCCATGATACAGCTGATACTTTTTTCAAGCCGAAAGATGAACCAAATGCCCAAACCAGCTAATTACTTCCCAACAGCTGCTGGAAACTGCAACAGCTGCTGGAAACTGCTGGGGAAGAATAAATACTGTAAACTCTCAATCATCCAGCATAATTCAGCCATGCCCTACGCCCAATAACATGAAACGCCAACATTGCATAATACCTCCCATCGACTCGATATTCGGTGTCGAGCTGGTTATTGCATTACTATCTGTCTGGACCCTCTATCCTAAAAACTTTCCCATGAGTAAAAGATGAAAATAAAGCATAAAATATGACAATGAAAATACAGCAAGCCTGCACCGAAAGCATTCGTGCCGAACGCGCTCGCTATTATATGTGGTAAATGCTGGGATACGTATAAGACAACGTAAGATTAAAGAACCATTACGAAAACTATAAATTTACACAAGAGGGACCTTTGAAAGGCCAAACCCTCGAACATCAGTGCAGCGTGCACTGTTTGTTTTGATCACGTGATCACCTGGGCAGCCATCTTGAATTATTCAGTGAGTGAGACGTTCCCGAGTACAGTTGGACGTCATCCTGTGCTCAGACTCCTTTGCTCCGAAGAAGGCATCGGAATGTTGACTATTTTCCACAGTATTTGTAAGTTAAATATTTACAGTATTGTTCTGGTAAATATATGTGCAGGTTAAAGTACTAGTAAATAATATTATAGTAATAAATAAAGTCTTATAACCAGTTTACCTGATAGGTGCCGGAATATTGCCTTTTTTAGTTGTTCGTTAAAGATTTGCTGTACTGCTTTTCCACAGTACTGTATTTGTAAGTTAAATATTTACTGTTCTGGTATGTACTTGTAAGTTAAAGCACTTAAATAAAGTTAAAGCATTAAATAAAGCCTTGTAACCAGTAAACCCGATTTACAGGATTACCGATGATCGGCATCGGAATGTTGACTTGTGTTTACATATTTGTATGTTGAAGTTTTGCTGTGCACTACTGTATTTGTAAGTTCTACCATTAAATAAACCTATTAACCACTTAAAGTGCTTTATATTGTTTACCAATGACAGATAACAGGAAAACACCACATTCAGGGGGTCTTGGGAGCAAAATAAGGAGTAGTACAAACTTACACGCTTTCGCGTAGAAAGCACCATGTTTGGAACGAAACCTTCGCGTTCGGAGCGAGCTTACTGTACAGCAATAAAGTGCCGGTTGGCTGCTGTTTATGAGTTGGTTGATATGCCTCGACATCGGATACTGAAGAGAACCACCAGTTACGTCTGGTTTCGGTGCCGGATATTGCATAATTTTGCTGGATACTGCTTTAATAGAGCTGAGACAAAGTTGCTGGATACTGCACTGGGCTGGATATTGCGACGACAGATAACTGAGAGTTTACTCTAATATGTGCATTAAAATGCTTTCTAACAACATGAATCTCAGTTTGTACTCTGGCTATTTACTTGTGACTGAATGTTTCCTGAAAGTGGCAACTGTGTGGCTAGTTATCAACTTGTAGCCACGTTTCACTCTCATGATAGCACCTCCCAGGGTCAATGGCAGAAACTCGTCTACTGTACTACCAAACTCAAGTTTACAACCAACCTGTACTACGTGGAGTTGTTTACTAAGATAATGTATAATGAAATTCTAAGCCACTGTATAGCTATAAACATTTGTATAATTTTGATTATGTACAATTTTGTATAATTTATAAATGCTCCAACATGCTACAATGCATCGGCCTTGGTCACCTAAGGACGACTCTCAACGCTAATTGAATTCTGGCAGCCTCCCTATTCAGTTCCTAATCCCTGAAGTCACACTCGATGACCTCATCCCAGTTTTTTTTCAGTCTGCCTCTCGCAACCCTACCCCTGATGTTCACACTTCTCACTTTCCACACCCAACTGTCATCCTCCATCCTCTCAACAGCTAAAACCACCTCAATCTACCCCTCCACATCGCTACTCCAATATATTCCAGCCCCAATACACATAAAATACGTAAAAAAAAGACACCTATGGTAGAGTGACAATAAAAACTTACAAGGCTATGTTGTATTCATACTTAAACCCAGCAATGCTGCTATTTTATGTACAGTTGTCAGCAGAACTTTGCTGCAAGGCTACTCGTATGGAGTGCATCAGTTGGTCTGGAAATAGTGCACAGTCAATAGTTGCCACATATTCATTTAAAAGCCGTGTATGACTTCTTTTTTTTTTTATTATCAGTAAAGTCAGCTAGAAAATAGTTTTGTATACAGATTATGTCCATAACATAAGAAAATGGAGCTGTCAGAACATATTATAAAATGACGAATGAGAATACAGTAATACCTTGATGTTTCAGAATAATCTAACTGCAACCTCCTTTCCCTTCTCTAACCTTCCCCCCTCCTGGTGTCCCTCCCACCCCCCAACTCTCTCTCTCTCTCCCTCTTACTCCTCCCTGTCTCTCTGCCTCCCTCCCCCATTCCCTGTCTCACTCTCTCTCTCTCCACTGCTTTCTTTACCCACCACTCTGCCTGCATTCTTTTATTCTATTCACGGCAATAACCCAGTATATCCACCACTCTGGACTGAATATTCTTGTAGTCTTTCTTCCATATTCCTTAAGCCATAATTTATGGTATGACATCACTTGTGATATCCTACTCCTTTCTCCAAATCTGATGCAGCGATCTGAGTCAATATTTGTTCCATTCATGCTTCCTGAGTCGGTGAACACTATCATAACCCCATACAGAGGTGTAGTTATAATGGATGCTATGAACTGAATCAGAACACCATTAAACCTCACACAGTGACAAGCTCCAAGATCATGGCCCAAATCAACGATAAGATAGCCCACCGAGGACGGATAATTGGAATGAAGGAAGCAGGACACTCCACTGCTGAAATATCTCACGAACTAGATCTGTCTCATACAACTGTTGACAAGTGGTGGAGAAGGTGGAGAGCAGAAGGAAAATTGAGAGATCGTCCAAGGTCTGGAACGCCTAGGACTAAAATCATAGAGGAAGCATCAAGAACTCCGGATACCAATGATGTTGCTATCAGGGACACTCTCCACGTGCAAGTATCAAGTGATACAGTGCGTCGCTGACTGAAGGAGAGGGGGTTGCATCACAGAATTCCTGCAGAGAAAGAGAAACAGACTGAGAGACACCGCAATCTTCGCCTTAGATTTGCAGAGACGTATGTGAACAAGAACCTGGATTTCTGGGGCACAATTATTATTTTCTTGGACGAAAAAACATTTTCTTCCACAACACAAGGTCAAATCCACTGCTATCGACGAATTGGCACCAGATACTCTCGTGAGAACATTTGCGAAGTCGCCAGAAGTGGCCATGTGACATGTAATGTGTGGGGATGGGTCCACTTATACGACGTTGGGGAACTTGCAGAAATCGAAGGGTGGTTTAACGCTGAAATGTATCTCGAACTGCTGGAGGAGGTGATGGTCCCCACAGTTCAAGCTATAGCTCTTCCCTACCCAGAGCGGATTTTGTTTGTGCAGATAAATATAGAATTAAATTTATGCTGCCATAAATAAGCTTATTTGATTGTTCTTTAAATTACATAAATCTCTAGAATGTAATAAGCCATAATGAAAATATGATTTACATTAGACACACACATATATATACTGTATATATTATATATATATATATATATATATATATATATATATATATATAAATATATATATATCTATAAAATTTATAATCGGCATATTTTACTCTTAGCAGGATAACTGCCCAGTCCACACTACTGGTCTCATCAGGCGCTGGTTTGCAGAGCAAAGAGACACAGACCTGTCGGAGTGGCCGAGCAAGGGTTGTGACCTTAACGTATTATCATACGTAGTAGTGGACATAGATGTAAACATGGAATTGTAAAATTTGAGTTGATGAAACTGTGAGAGACATGCTTAATCTGCCAATAATTTAACTTTCCGATGCATAAATAGGGCATCGGGTTGGTGCAGTGGTAGAGCGTTTGCCTAGCACCACTTGGCCAGAGTTTGATCCTCGATGATGCACGATACTGGGTGGGGAGGGGTCGCGCCCTCTTGTATCCTTAGCCGGGATAGATGGTCTGTATGGCCTACCTCGGTAGAACGCATTTCTAGA
>JAGKTI010008404.1:0-12598 GCA_018397915.1 Birgus latro
CATAAATCTTTAATTTCCAAACTGCCCTCCTACGGTTTCTATCCTTCTATCAGTGCCTTCATCTCTAGCTTCCTTTCTGGTCGTTCTATAGCTGCTGTTGTAGACGGCCATCGTTCCTCTCCTAGACCTATCAACAGTGGTGTTCCTCAGGGTTCTGTCCTATCACCTACTCTCTTCCTTTTATTCATCAATGACCTTCTAAGCTGTACATCTAACCCTATCCACTCATATGCTGATGATTCCACCCTTCACCTTTCCATTCGGTTCTCGCAACGTCCATCTCAGCAGTTGCTTCAAACAAAAGAGGGATGAGGCTCTGGCACACCTAATGTCTGATTTGGCTCGTATCTCTGACTGGGGTAAAAATAATCTTGTTATTTTCAATGCATCAAAAACTCAGTTTTTACACTTATCAACCCGACAAAATCTTCCTCAGGATTACCCACTAATGTTTAATAATGAACAGTTATGTCCTGCATCATCCTTGAACATGCTTGGGGTTTCATTCTCTCAGGATTTGTCTTGGAAAGAACATATTACATCTCTTGTGAAATCTGCTTCCAAGAGATTAGGTGTGCTAAGCCGATTCCGTACTTTCTTTACCCCTGCACAGTTGTTGACCTTGTACACGGGTTTTATTCGCCCGTGTATGGAGTACAACTCTCATGTGTGGGGAGGCTCTCCACATGCAGCTCTTCTCAATAGGGTGGAGTCAAAGGCTTTTCGTCTCATTAACTCTCCTCCTCTTACTGATTCCCTTCAACCATTGTCTCTTCGCCGCNCTGTTGCATCTTTATCTCTCTTCTATCGCTACTTCAATGGTCACTGTTCCTCTGAACTGTCTGCTTGCATCCCTCCACCTCTACGACGGGCACGTAGTACCCGTCTAGCAACAAACTCTCATCCCTTTTCTGTCCAACTCTCTAATGCAAGAGTTAACCGTTACTCCCAGTCTTTTATTTATGCAACTGGTCAACTCTGGAACTGTCTTCCTATGTCTGTATTTCCTACTTCCTATGATCTCCAGTCTTTCAAACGCAGTGTGTCCAGGCATCTCGAATTGAACGGATCTTGAATTTGGCTCTCTTTTGTACTGTTTTTGTTTTTTCTTGGAAGGAACAGTATGCAGGCCCGTGGCCTTTGGTTCCTTCTTCCATGCATAAAAAAAAAAAAAAAGAAATAAACAGAAAAAAATAGTTGCACTAGGCATATCAGCATGTGGTTACCATGACAACCACCCTCCTAGGCCCCACAACCAACCAGCAGCCAGTTCTCACCCGCAACCCCTCAGTATTCCCCAAGCTGCATGCTGTGACTGTGTGTTTTTTTTTTGGCTGTTTTTGCGTGATCATGGCGTCATCTGATACTGATGACGAATTTGATACAAAGCTTGCTAGTGAGTTAGATGAGTCTGACGACAATGAAATTCAATCAGACATCAGTGAGTGAGTCAGACGATGATTATATACCAGAAAACGACAGTGCTAGCGAGAGTACGAGTGATGAAAGCGAGATAGATAATTGCACAAATCCCAGCCTTGTAGGCTCACCATTGTTGCAGAGTCCCTGAGAACCTGCCTTCACCCTCTGGTCGGATCCGTTTGCAGATCAAAGGCCACCTCCACTACCTACACTTCACCTGGACTTTCCCAACGTACATCCTGCAGTGTATCAATGCCACGAGGAGCAACATATGTGTACTGTATATACCTTTTTATGTCTGTAAAGTCTATATTTATAGGAACAATGAAAGTTTAGTAAAGTATATATATCCCTACACGTATACTACTATAGGAAATGTATTTCAAATCATGCACAGTGTACCTCGTAGTCAACATGTACTTGAGAATAGAAAAGTAACATAAAATGAAAAACAGCGCACTTATGATAAACGATCACCCCCCACGCACACGCATGAACTTCCGGGAATTCGGTTTGACGGAGGGAGAGCGGGGCGGCTGGGGGTGGGAGGTGCGGTAATGAAGGGGTTAATAATGAACAGTTATGTCCTGCATCATCCTTGAACATGCTTGGGGTTTCATTCTCTCGGGATTTGTCTTGGAAAGAACATATTACATCTCTTGTGAAATCTGCTTCCAAGAGATTAGGTGTGCTAAGCCGATTCCGAACTTTCTTTACCCCTGAACAGTTGTTGACCTTGTACACAGGTTTTATTTGCCCGTGTATGGAGTACAACTCTCATGTGTGGGGAGGCTCCCCACATGCAGCTCTTCTCAATAGGGTGGAGTCAAAGGCTTTTCGTCTCATTAACTCTCCTCCTCTTACTGATTCCCTTCAACCTTTGTCTCCTCGCCGAAATGTTGCATCTTTATCTCCTCGCCGAAATGTTGCATCTTTATCTCTCTTCTATTGCTACTTCAATGGTCACTGTTCCTCTGAACTGTCTGCTTGCATCCCTCCACCTCTACGACGGGCACGTAGTACCCGTCCAGCAACAAACTCTCATCCCTTTTCTGTCCAACTCTCTAATGCAAGAGTTAACCGTTACTCCCAGTCTTTCATTTATGCAACTGGTCAACTCTGGAACTGTCTTCCTCTGTCTGTATTTCCTACTTCCTATGATCTCCAGTCTTTCAAACGCAGTGTGTCCAGGCATCTCGAATTGAACGGATCTTGAATTTGGCTCTCTTTTGTGCTTTTTTTGCTTTTTCTTGGAAAAGACAGTATGCAGGCCTATGGCCTTTGGTTCCTTCTTCCTTGCATAAAAAAAAAAAAAAAATCTATCCCTGCAACGGTATCAACACATAATACAATGCACTATGCATTCAGTGGAATGCATCTCTCGACATCACAAACACACTCACCTCATACACCACACTGTTGCAACCAGTGTTCAAAACAGGTAATTGTATTCAGCGAGGTTGTCACCTTTGACAGTGGCAGCCCTTCAGGCAAAGGAAAGGTGATAAGAGGAGGGAGGAGAGCAGACCATGCCTTTTATAGGTGGGTGCTGTAAGCTCCCTCCAGCAAATATTTTTGAAATCAGGCCAATATGTTCCCATATACAGTAAGTACAGTATTGGATACCACAGCTCTACTCAAAGGGTCAGCATGCATTATTCCCCAGTATCATGGACACTTGTTAAAACTAATTATATACAGTACAGCATGTTTCATCCTTAATCCCTTTACCACGAGCTTAATCCCTTAACCACTTCACCACGAGCTGATCTTCCCACCAGTACTATAACCAAGTAGTAGGGGAAGGAGACTGGAAGCTTTATACAGCCCTCTGCTATCCCCATAGTAAAGAATTGGCTTCTGACATTTTGGATATGTCATCAGACATTCCTACTGTCTAGAAATGACATAAAAGGTACATCATCATGGCAAACAGTTTAAAGTCTCCCCTGAATTGCAAGCTCTAATGAGGCATACTTGAAAACATTCTTGCAACCGAGATGAAAAAATTATTTAATAAAGTTGACATATTTTAAATGATTCTGTAACAATCATTTAAACCAGAAAATGAAGCTGGATGGCTAAAAATCATCACTTAATAAGTCTGGCAACAATAATGCAAACTTAGCAACCTGACACTTCACAGTATGTTGAACACCGTTTGTATGTGCAAGTGAATTGCTATGTCTCCTAACTTTCAAAATGGAAATAATAAAGGATATATTTTAATTCACTTTCTGAATTATCATATACCATGTATGTAAAATAATTACCTGTACATTCCTTGCAACAACAATGAGAACATTTTATCTAAGACGGTACACATTTTATCTGAGAGGGTCTTTTTATATTGTGGTAGGTGGGGGTGCTCACCATTCACTCACTTGATGTAGTGCTGCTCTTGGGTGTTTGCCCTTTCCTCTCCTCTACCCTTCTTTCCTTCCACCCTCTTGTCTTTCTTTCCTTCATTCTTTCCGCACCCTTCTGTCTACAGGTGATTTTACACCCCCACTTCTGTCTTTCCTTCATTCTTTCCTCTTCCTTCTGCCTGTGGGTGACTCTACACTGAGTGATAAACCAAATGGTTTCCTGTACACCAGAAAACCATTTACTACGCCGGGTGGTAACCATATGACCAAATTTTGGCGCCTGGTGGTTTAGTGGGTAATTACGGCGCTCCAATCAGATTGAGCCAGTGTGGGTTTACTTCCAAGGGATGGTTGGGGTTTATTGCCCACATAATGCCATTCAGGGATGAGTGAGGCTGGTCATTCTCATTTTAAATGTCAGGACCAACTTGCCTAGCCTCAGGCTCCTACGTTCCTCACGGGGCGACATAGGATTGGATGATGAATGAATGAATGAATGTCTTTTTATGACCCAAGATGGGTCCTCCTGCACAGAGTATTCCCATGTGTTGTCACTGTACAGTAAACTCCCGATTATCCCTCTTGACACTACCTGGCATACAACACTATTCGGAGTAGCTAATGTCTGAATTAAAATGGTATCCGGCAGACAGCATAAAATATTTGACACTACCCGGCATGAAGGACCCTTTCTTCTGGCTAAAAGTATATTATTATCCTGCATGAGACAGTTGTTGTCATCAGACCTGTAGCCATAATCACAGAAAAGAAAATTAAGAAATAAAATACAGAAAAAGAATGGGGTTATACTGTACATGTACTGTAATATGAAAGGGGTGGAGTGTTGAGGGAGGGAGGCAGGATTGACAGTTGGTGGACCAAGCAGCTCACGGGGTGTTTGGTGGTGCATAGGGAGGGGACACGCAGTGGTTGGGAGTAGAAGAGTTTTGATTGGCTAAGGCTTGGGAGGAAGAAATCTAATAAAGAGTTTTCATTGGGTGGCAGCAGGAAGGTGGATGTTCTCTTACTCACCACTGTATTCCTCTGCTGCTGTGGAGCTGATATTCAAATGAACCTTCACTGTTCTCTACACTAAGTCTCTTACAAAACATTATTATTATTAAAAATGACATTGTTGCGATGAGTTTCCCTCCAAAACCTGGCTGGCTTTCTAGTGCTGCTGTGGCTTTATGACACGTCACATTGCTGTCCCCCCCCCTCTCAGGTAAGAATTACTTACAATGTTCTGAAATGTACATTACTGCACTGTACAAGTAACTGATGGATTCTGCTATGGCACTGATGAAAGTGTATAAGAAGGAAAAGTCAATTAAATTGTGTTACTAAACAAGAAGAGTTGATAAAAATGTGTTTATTTTACGAAGCAAAATAATCATGCTACAAAGGAATCACTAGCACTATATAAAATCATTTAGACAACGGTTCATTCCCAAGTGAAGTTTGTCCTTGCCAGTACAAGACAAAAGTTTTGTTGTGTTCTGTGTAGCAGAGTGTAGCAGAGTGCTAGAATTGCAATTGAAGAAAGTACAGTATGGTGTACACAGTACAGTATTGCAATGAAGCATGCTTCATTTTATTCATGTTTTTTTCTGTTTATTGATGTTTTCATTGGTTATTTTGGGTGTTACAGTACAGTATTCTCCAGTAATGTCTAATGTCTACACTACCACCACCATCATCATCATCACCACCACCACTAACATGAAAAGTGTTTCTGTACATAAGATTACACTGTACTTCAAAGTACATACAGCATTTCAATATTAGGAATGTCTTTCAGCTGATTTTCAACAATTTATAGTGTTTACAATGTGCATTATACAGTACACATACTGCCGGGTGAAAGAAAACTGGTCTCCCAGCTGGGGGGGACTTTGATATTATCCCTATCGTTAATTACTTCTGTACATAAAATAACAATGTAATTAACAATACATTAGTGTATTTCAATTTTAGGAATGTCTGTTGGCTGCTTTTTGACATTTTAAAGCATTCTGTAGGGGTTAGACAGTGGATGAGTGTTATTGGCTTGGGGGGCAAGGGGACCCTAAAGGGAAACTTTTGCATATCCCAGAATTTTGACAGTATACGTCAAGCCTTTGGCTCTATTACACTGGATAATTGGGAGTTTACTGTATCTGAGAAGCCCAAAACTCCCCACACACATTCTGAGCACCAGACATAACACAGACTATTCTTCAATACTGCTTCGACAAAAACCATTATGGGAGTTCACAGCCAGTTCAACCCAGGGTTGCAATGACAATAATAACTAACGAATGAGCAGATGGTGACTGCCCTCACCTACCACATACACAGTACACATGGCAGATAACAATTACATGTATATCAGCACTATACAGCATTATATTTCCATCATCAATTATATTAAACAATCTCTGAATAAAAACTGTGAAAAGACAATACATTCCCAGCACTTACTCTAGGTGACTAAGATCCATATCAACCTCTTCTCCTGTACAAAGGGGGATCTTCTTTTTCTTGTTTCTCCGAGACTTAGAGTGGCACACAATCTCCTTCTTGGAAATCTGTGAGATAATCTTATTTATCATTACGTTAGAGAAATACAGCAAGCTGAGGATCACAATATTCACATAATTGTGATTACTGAAATGAGAACAGTGAGTTGGGTGTATGGTGACAGTTTGAACACTGTGTGTACAGTTAAGAGAACATTTTGATACTGAATGTATTTACTAAGCTGCTCTTGTATTTATTTAGTTGTAGTACACGGAATTTGAGTGAAGTTTGTGTTGTCTTGTTTCAACATCTACCTGCACCCAATCACAGCTAAGATGGTTTGGACATGTAATGAGAATATGTGGGAGCAACTGGGTGAAGCATAACACAAATATAAATGTGACAGGAAACATTTCTGTGGGTAGACAAAGGAAAACACTGAAAAAGGTCTTGGGAATGGACCTCACAGACTGGGGTACTGACAGCAATATTGCAGAAGGCAATACACTATGGAGTGTACCCAACAAATGAACATTTTCAGATTCAGTTTTTTCAACCCGCTTCGTCCCCGCGATGTATGATGCACATCACAACTTTTTTTTATGCTGAGACCCAACGACGAGCATCGTATGTTCTGCAACTGAAAGGCCCATCGACTGCACATTTTTCAAGTTTCGCGGGAGATTTTTGGTAGGCATATGTGAGAGACCATCCTCTACCCCCAGCCAGGCAGTGACACTGCCTGACCCTGTGTAACTCCCCCCCCTCGGGGGGGTGCGCCATTTTCTCGCAACTCACCTGTTAGCAATGACCTGGCCAGTAAAAACACGTAGCACCACGGTCTCTCAGACGACTAAATTTAAGGCGAAAGTTATTCCCAATGTGGAGGACAAAGACTATGTGGCATCAGAGTTATGAACAGAAGTAATGAGGAGGTAACGTCGCCAAGGTAGGTGAGGTATGGTGTTTGTATTTGGCGAATGAACAATGCTTATATCACTTATATTATTGTGTGAAAACCAATATAATTTTGTACTACATATAAATTCGTACCAAATAAATAAAAATCTACTAGGCTAAGTGGTTTTGGTTAAGTTTCTCTGCATAGGGAGCATTTTTTATTGGGCGCAACTTCATAGAAAACGGTAGCCAGGTGAGGGGCTTCTCACCTGTTTAGGGTATTTTTAACTTCAAGTGAGCGCTTTCTCGCTGAATTTTCGATGTTTCTCACCAAAAGCGGAGGCTTCAGCCACAAAAAGACAAGTTGAAAATTGGTCGGGTTCTGGGGGTGGGTTGGGTAAAAAAGTGGTTGGTATGAGGCAGATTAACTGGAGGGGTATTATATAAACTGTATGTACAGTAATCCCTCGATTATCTGTACAGTCCATATCCGTTCATGCTCCATATCCGTTCATTAAGCTTTGGCTATAATATGACCGTAACTGGATTTGTCTGTCCGTAACTGTTAATAAAAGTCAGCCAGCTGCCAACAAAGCAAAAAAAAAAATTTATTCTGTGGCTCATCGGCTTCTGCGTCCATGTGCGAGTAATAGACCCTAATCCACAAGGTGAGCGAGAATGGCTATACGGAGCCCTAACGTATGGTCAAAAGCACCCGGCCATCCCAATCAATGGAAACATACCGTCCACATGCAAAGAAAACAAACGTAAACTACAAGGTGAGCAAGAATGGCTGTACGGGTCCTTAACAAATGGTGAAAGTTCCCCGGCCGGCCATATCAAAGGGAATGTACCGCCCTCGGTGTAGTAACAAAGAGCTTAACCCTCCAGTAGAGCAAAAGCACCTGTCCGCCTCCTCACCGAACAATGAAAGTCCCGTGGCATCCCTCACTTCTTCCCCCTCTGCCCAGTCCCTCCTCCATCCCTCTTCATGATCACAGCTGGCCAGCTTACCTCCCTCCCTCTCCCTCGGTCGCCTATCATCCTTGTGTGAGTTTTTAGGTTTTCGCGATTTATTTGAATACTATTGGTCAAATCAAAATTCCAAAATGACCATGAGAAAGCTCATGAAATTCTGCATCTAGACATATGCTCAGCTCTTGCATGGTGTACCGAAGGCAAAACTTTGCACTAGGATGTTGGGAAGTTATCTGAAAGTATTTTTTAACTCTACACCAGGTTTAGTCCCACTGCTTTTTGTACTTTTACTCATTAGTTTTGTGTGTTATTATTAGCTTATCCTATAGTATAAACACCACCGAAGATGATGGTATACAATTTATACCAATATAACCAATTTCCGGGGGGCATACTGAAATTTAAAGATATTTTTTCTTTGTGAATGGAGTCAGCCATTGCTCTTACTGCCAAAGAAACTGTTTGAATTCCAGAGAGGGTTAAAAATACTGCAACCGTCGTCGTCATTTATTTTTCTGTGGATTTTTGTTGTTTAGGCATTGCTTTCTTAGTGTCCAGCACTACGCTGGATATTCCCACATGTGTTCTGATGTCTAAATAGCTGAAAGAACGGAGAACACTGCCAAAATCAGGAGAGGTACTGTACATTATAGGTAGGATATTTGTGGATTTTTGTTGTTTATGCACTGTTTTCTTAGTGTCTTAGAGAATGAGAGGGCAAAAGAGGGAGTGTGTATTGTTGTGAGCAACAGGTGGAAGGAGACTGTAAGAGAGTATAGATCAGTTGGGTCAAGGATTGTGTGGGTAAGAGTGAAAGTTGGGCTACAAATGTGGGCAATTGTGTGCGTGTATGCACCAACGCAAGATCGTGTAGCTTGCTTGGAAAAGTTTGAAAGGAATGAGTGTTTCTGATTGGAGATATGAATGGAAAAGTAGGGAAAGAGAAGGTGGATGGAGTGGTTGGTGAGTGGGGTGTGCCTGCAGAGATGGATGAGAATGGCAGTGCTTTAGTGGACATTTGTGCTGGGAGAGGGGTTGGTGGTAGCTAATACCCTCTTCAGGCACAAAATGATTCACAGGTATACATGGCGAGTGGTGACAAGAGACGACAGTGGAATGAATGAACGGAAGGCAACGACTGACTATGTGTGTGTGGATGAAAGGATGAGAAGATGTGTAACGGATGCAAGAGTATATAGAGGTTGGGGGAGTGGACTTTCTGACCACCACTTGGTGGTGGCCAGAATCAGAATCCAAACAAGATGGAGGAAGAGAAGAAGGGAAGGACAGGAGGAAGTATTTGTTACAAGGAGGGTAGAAAAGATACAAGAGGATGGAATAAAGACTGAATATAAAAGAGAAGTGGAGGAGCGATTGGGTAAATATAGATTGGACCAGATGGAGGACGTGGAAGGTGTGCGCAAGGTATTCACAGAAGAAATCTGTGCAGCATGTGAGGTGGTGTGTGGGGTGAAGAGAAGACAAAAGGGGGTTCAGGAAACAGAATGGTGGACTGAAGAGGTGAGAGAGCCTGTGGCACAAAAGAAGAAAGCATATACAGTAAAACCTCGATATAACGGACTTCAGTACACCAGAATTCGCTTTTATCGGACTCGAGGACCTACCGGACTAAACTCCTATATATCGGAAAAAGTCCGATATAGCCAGAATCAGTCCGGACTGCCTGACAACTTCAGCTATGTTCACCACAATAAAACAAGTAAAAGACATGTTTTTCAGTGCACAATACAGTATTATTATACCATTTGATTAATGTAGTGAAGGTAAAACACAGTACAATACTGCAATGGTGGTGAAAACTACCGAAAAAATCCGGACTAATGTCTGATATATCGGAAAAAGTCCGGATTAGCAGGGGTAAGTCCGGATGTCTCTTTTATCAGAATATCGCATATTTCAGACTGGCCTGAGCCCCAATTAGTCCGATATAGTGAGGTCTTACTGTAATGAGTGGATAAGGAACAGGGGTGACGAAGAAGCTGAGAGACGGACGAGAGAGTTATATGTAGTGAGGAGGAGAGAGGTGAAAAGATTAGTAAGAGAGAGTAAGAAGAGAGTGGATATGGAATTTGGAAGGAATTTGAGTGTAAAGTGGAGGGAATGTAAGAAAATGTTCTGGAAGGAGGTAAAGAGAGCTAGACAGGGTGCCAACGAAGTCAGTGGGGGTGTGAAAGATAAAAATGGTAGATTACTAGTGGAGAAGGGAGAAAAAGTAACCAGATGGAGAGAGCACTTTAATGAACTGTTGAACATAGAGAATGAAAGTAATGCAAGCATAAGTGGCTGGGGAATGGCAGGGAGAAGGAGGGTTGTGAGAAGAGAGGAAGAAATCACCAGGATGGAAGTGGTGGAAACAATGAAGAAAGTTAAAATGGAGAAAGCCCCAGGAATTGATGGAGTGTGTGGTGAAATGCTGAAGCATGGGGGAGAGATAGTAACAGAATGGATGTGGAAGGTGTGCAGTTTGGCTTGGGAGGAGGGTAGAGTCCCGGAGGATTGGAAGTCAGGTATAATTATTCCTCTGTACAAAGGAAAAGGGGAAAAAGCAGTGTGTGGTAATCATAGGGGAATTTGCCTTCTCAGTGTAATAGGAAAAGTATATGGTAGGATACTTATTGACTGAGTTAGGGAAATTACTGAGGAATTAGTTGGAGAAGAACAAGGAGGTTTTAGGAAGGGAAGAGGTTGTGAAGACCAGATATTCATTCTTAGATCCTTAGTGGAAAAGTTTCTAGAGAAAGGCAAGAAGTTGTATGCAGCCTTCATGGATCTGGAGAAAGCATATGACAGGGTGGATAGACAAGGATTGTGGAAGGTATTAAGAATATATGGAGTGGATGGGAAGTTGTTGAAGGCAGTGAAGAGTATGTATGAGGGTGCTAAGGCTGCAGTGTGTGTGGATGGCAAACTGAGTGAATCTTTCCATTTGAAGGTTGGATTGAAACAAGGATGTGTCATGTCTCCATGGCTGTTCAATCTGTATATGGATGGGGTTATAAAAGAGATACAAGGTCGGGCAGTGGATGTTGGAGCGGCCCTAGTGAGAGAGGGCAGTGTTTGGAAACTCCCTGTACTCTTGTTTGCAGATGATACTGTGTTGTTGAGCGAAGACGAAGGGGAGCTGCAAGGCTTGGTAGATGAGTTTGGGAGAGTGTGTAAGAAACGGAATCTAAAGGTAAATGTAGGGAAGAGTAAAGTGATGGTCTTTGAGAGAAGTGAAGCCAGTGAATGTACAGTGAGATTGGATGGGAAGGATATGGAGAATGTGAGTGAATTTAAGTACTTGGGCAGTGTGATGAGTAAGGATGGAAGTCTGGTGGATGAAGTGCTTGAAAGGGTGCAGCAGGGAAGGAAGGTTGCTGGTTCGTTGAAAGCAGTGATAAGAAACAGGGAGGTGATTATGGAAGTGAAAAAGTTATATGACAGTATTGTGATACCAACTCTGACATATGGAAGTGAAGCTTGGACCCTGTTGGAAGGACAGAAGTCAAGGGTGAGAGCAGTGGAAACGAGTTATTTGAGAGGAGCATGTGGAGTCACATGGAGAGACAGACTAACAAATGAGGAAGTGAAGGAACGTTGTGGTGTGGTTGAGGATGTGATGGGAAGTGTTAGGAGAAGCACGTTAAGGTGGTTTGGGCATGTGGAGAGGATGGAGAGTGAAAGACTGATGAGGAGAGTGTATGTGAGTGAGGTGGAGGGGGCGAGAGGGAGGGGGAGGCCGAGGATGAGATGGAGGGATGGAGTGGAGAGGTATATGAGAGAGGGGGGTGTGAGTTGGGAGCATGGTAGTGAAATGGCAGGGGACAGAGTGACATGGAGGCGATTTGTTTGTGGCCACCCCGTGTGGGATTGAGGTGTCTGGCAATAGATAGATAGATAGCATTACACTTGATATCCACATGTGTGTTTTGATGTCTAAATACCGATGAAAGATCACAGAACACTGTCAAAGTTAGGAGGGGTACTGTGCACCTCAGTAGTTTTTTCTTATTCTCAGTATTTAGGATTACTGTATATTGCATATTGCAATGTGTGCTTTGACGTCTAAACACAGCCAAAAGATCTCAGAACCCTGCCAAAATAAGGATGGGTACAGCACATATTGGTAGGGTTATGCTTCTTTTTTTACCTTTTTTTACCCACCTAATGTATTGTTTTCTTAGTTTTTAGGATTGTACTGCATATTGCAATGTGTTCTGATGTCTAAAAACAGCTGAAAGACCTCAGAACTGCCAAAAATTAGGAGGGGTGCTGTACATATAGTTTGGGTAAAGGTATAGGCAGGGTACAGGTACAGCAGAGGATATTGTTCCCTATCCGTTCATGCTTTTGGCTCTATTATTACGAATAAACGAGGGACTACTGTGTGTGTGTGTGTGTGTGTGTGTGTGTGTGTGTGTGGA
>JAGKTI010008404.1:22535-33728 GCA_018397915.1 Birgus latro
TCTATCCATCCATCCATCATCCAATTCCTATGTTGCCCTATGAGGAGCATAGAAGCTCAGGGCTAAGCAATTTGGTCCTGACATTTAAGATGAGAGTGACCAGCCTCACTCATCCCTGAGTGGCATTATGTGAGCAATAACCCCAACCACCCCTACATTGCAGCACATCCACACACACACACACACACACCAAGGAACATCAAAACAACACCCACCACACGATATCATACACAAATACTATCATCTCTTCCCCCCTGCCCACCTTAGACCAGCTTCTAGAAGCATATTCATACTCAAATCACTCGCCGTTCCATTCAGTTACTCAAAGACAACACACAGCGGCATGCACGGCCTCCTGATATCCATCCTTCTGAACCTTATCTCCCCCATGAGGACAGGGTCCACCTGGGAAGGCTGAGATGTGGGCATCATCCAGCTCTCTTGAGTTATCAGAAGAGGCTGGATGACTCCGTTGCTGATGCCTGTCCAGGATGTAACACAGCACCCCATACTATTAAGCACATCATGGAAGACTGCATTGCACACAATCACCTATGCCAACAACACAACATACACTCTTTAAGTGCTCTGTGGGAAAGCCCGGTCTCTGCCATGGCCTTCTTTAGGGACTCAGGGCTGTTCGGCCAGACTGCCTAGGGAACAACTACTACTACTACTACCACCCCTTGGATATAAACCTTCACTGGCTCAATCTGATCGGAGCACTGTAATTACCCACTAAACCACCAGGCGCCATAATTTAGTTATATGGTTACCACCCAGAGTACTAAATGGTTTCCTGGTTTACAGGAAACCATTAGGCTTGTCACTTAGTGTAGAGTCACCCATAGGCAGAAGGAAAAGGAAAGAATGAAGGAAAGAAAGACAAAAGAGGGAGTGTAAAGTCACCCGTAGGCAGAAGGACGAGGAAAGAATGAAGTATACTGTATATATATAAAATCGTAAGAAAGAAACCTCTTCAACACAAAAGTCTTTTATCTAAGCTGAATAAAATTATCTGGTTATAGTAAAAACACTACAGAGCAGTGGTTCTTAACCTTTTTACTACCACGCCCCATCTAACAGCTAGTCCTTCCCTCCACACCCCCCTCGCATCTTCAACCAAATTGATAAAATTCCCTCCCAGATTTTAAGGAAAAACTGAGAAAAATTGGTGTTTTTAGTCTTTTTATTGGCATGAATTCTGTGCAAACAATATACCCAGCATATTCAATGACGATATTTTCTTACTAATTTAATGAGATACTTGACGCTGCTTCTTAGTGACCAGATCTTGAATGCGTGGTCGAATGCCAGAGGGTGCACAAAATAAGTCCCTTTCATCATTCAGCCGGTTTCTGTACTTGGTTTTGACAGCAACGAGCATGGAAAATGCAGCTTCACAAAGATACGTGGATCCAGTCATTGTCAGAATCCAAAGAGAATTATGTGAGATCAAAGGGTAAACGGGAATGTACTTGACCCAGAATGTCTCAAGATCCAGTTCTTTGAAGTCTTCCTCAGGTGAGGAGTTGAACTTTAACTCAAGAAACTTTTCTTGCACACCATCCGAAACATCAGCTACTTCACATGGAAATGGGTTCCTGATGAATTTCAAGCCTTCATGTTTCTCATCTATATATTCAGTAAGTCAGATGAGTTATTACTATTATTATTATTTTCTCCATAGTACGTGGTGGCGACCATCATCCACTCACTTGGTGTAGTGCTGCCTACGTCTTCCTTAGCCTTTATCATTCTCCTCCTGAGCCTGCCCTCCCCTCTTCCTATTTCTCCCATCTTTCCTGTCACTTTTTATTGCTTTTCTTTCCTTTACAGGTGGCTTTGCATTGAGTGACAAGCCAAATGGTTTCCTGTAAACCAAGAAACCATTTACAACGCTGGGTGGTAACCATATAACCAAACCATACGTGCTCCCTACGTGTCAACAAGTGGGTTGGTGGAGGGTTAGTGCCCCTCCCTGTAAAACAAATAACTCAGAGTCAAATGGCCACCCCTTACGGGATTATGGCGTCTGGCAATAGATAGATAGATTATTTTCTTTTTTTTAACTCAGACTCAAGGTAACTGTGACTGAGAGCAGAATCCAGGTTACTAAAACTGGCTGTATTTCCATCCTGAATTCGACATTTCCAGAGGCCGGGTTTGGCCATGAAGGCTCGAATGGTGTTGTGGTGCATGATGATGTTGATGTTTTTCCCTTGTAGTTTAAGGCTTATATTATTCAGCGCGAAGGTATCCAGCAGGTAAGCTAAAGATAGCAGAAAGCCTTCAGACTGGAACTTGTCATGGAGATCTGCCTTCTGCTGTAAATCTAGAAATACAGTATTGATACATCTTCTCGTAGTTCACAAAGCCGTCAAAGCATGTTTTGTATTTCCTTTATGATCATCTTGATATTAGCCACACTGTTGTTAAGAGAATTACAAATATAATTAAACAAATTCCTACTTTTTCCCCCGGGCTCGCACCCCCCCTGAAATTTACTCACGCCCTCCTAGGGGGGCGCCCCCCCCAGGTTAAGAACCTCTGCTATAGAGGACATCACCTGGATTCAAATACTGTGCCCCTCATTTAAAGAAAGACATCTGTAGCCTTTGTCTATAAAATCCCAAACTACAAGATAAACTGGTATATTTTTCAACTGTGCTTGACCTGCATTATTACACTTGTTATGACCATACAAATTTACATTAATGGCTTTGTGATTTTGGCTTTCATTGAATGTAGGACTTGTTTAAGGATAACAGTTTTTAATCAATGCTTGTACTGCATCATACCATCTCTATTCTCCCTCATTCCCTTCAAGCCATTTTGTCAAACTTGTTTCCTTTCTCACCACTCTTACATTTCTCTTTTTCTGACTCAGTATTAGCAAAAAACTCTATCCACATCAGTATCATCTACTGCTATTTTTATTTAACATTATCACCATCCATTACTCTATCATTATTATCTTTATAATGATGTGACACAGTTTGTAGGCACAGGAAACACTGAGTTTGAAACTTTATGGTAGTAAAAACATGGCTTGTAACTTTGTAGCAGTAAAAAAGAAATTAATTCCATCGCTAACAGTTAGAGATGCATTCTCTCCCAGTACTTCCACAATACCATAAAACTGTTAAATGACATGGAGTCACTTTTCAGATAACATGCCAAGTGCACATTAATGAACATGGCATGCAGTGAAGTGTAAAAAACTTACATCAGCCTCTACCTCAATAAATGAGCTCTTATTGCTGTAAACTACTTAAGGGCTCTTAACACTTCACCACAAGATCAGGTAAATTTGATACTCTCTTGCTGCCATGATTATATTTATGAAACATCATTTAAAAAGGCTCCAACATGTTTGCATACATTGGTCCTGGTCACCTAATGGCAGCTCTCCACACTGCTCGATCTCTGGGGGCCTCCCTATTCAGTCCCTTATCCCTGAGGTCACATTCTATGACCTCAGCCCAAGTCATTTTTGGTCAGCCTCTCATAACCCTACCCCGACATTCACACTTCTCACCTTTCACACCCAACTGTCATTCTCCATCCTCTCAACATGCCTAAACCATCTCAGTCTATCCCTCCTCATCACAACACCAATATATTCAAGTCCCATCCTTCCTCTCAATTCTTCAATCATCATCATAGATCTCCAAGCCTTGGATTCAAGGATGCACAATACATCCATCTAATCATTGTCATTCCTGTACATTTGAGCCTATGAATGACCTCTTCCTTTACTGCCCAGGTCTCACTACCATACAGCATGACACTCCTAACATATGTTGCATATGATTTTTTCAATCTGTAGAACAGGATTTTTCATACTATAACTTTTTACATTAATTTCAATTGATAAGCTAGTTTCTAAGAACACATCAACTCTGTTAAATGAGGACTAATGATAATAATACAGTACTGTACTGTATTAAAACAATTCACAAGTACATTATTCTTCAATCAGTGCAGTGAATGGAAGCAAGCAAAGCGTACAAGGAAATAACCAAAAAAGGACCAATAATACCTGATGCTCAATCTGAAGTGTATGTTTGAATGTACCATCCAGTTCTTGTATCCATACTACCAGTGGACCCACATAACGGCGAATGCCCAACTCTCCAATGTACCCCTGTTCAATCGTCATTTCTACGATGTTTCTGTTGGGGGGATGGGAAGAAGAGATAGAGAAAAGACAAGAAAAAGAGAAAGTTATACGGTAAAGCAACATGAGATGAGATGGGAGAAACAAAAAAATATGAGAACATAACAAAAGAAATTAACAATATGACCTGGATTGCAAATCACGGAAATGTATAACACCTTCAGTACTGTAATTGCGATCATTTAAAAACAGGACTAAAACAAGATACAAAATTCTGATGGTACACTATCAATGGATTTTCAAACTACGAATCTGGTAAAGAATTTGAGAACCTGACAAATAATCAGACTGAGCATAAGCACACTCACCTTTTACGATTAAAAAGGAATTTCATGTTAAACTTGGCATGCCCTCCCTGACGCACCCACTGATCACAAAACACAGTGATATCCTTTCCAGTCACTGTGAAGATGGCCTGTCAAGCAGTGAGGATGAAATTATAGGACAAAATTAAATGAACTCATACATCATGGTTCTTTAAAAAATATGAATATGGCATTATCTATCATTCCAATGTTGCAGTATGTCATATGTACAACTAATTTCTTTAATTTAAATCTGACTATTATCATGATATATACACAGTGATCAAATCACAATCATCGGCATCATACACCCCACCCTCAGCTATCACTCCTAACTGGTGCCACCATGGCTGCGCTATAGCCGAAAACGCGATAGCCGAAGTGAAGAACTTATGGTAATAATTCTAACTGGTGCCATGACCTCAATATTTACCCCTACGATACCCGTTTTGTACCACATAATAACATATTATAGTCAATAAATGAGCATACTGTACAGACTTCATCGGTGCGCTCCACTGTTTATAAATAAAGAAGATGGCGGCCGCTTCAGCTGTGTATTGCAAGTGCTCCAACTGTGGACTTTTTTCACTTCTATGAGGAGGTTGAGCTTCACCAAATTCATTGTGTTAAGTAATGAAGAGTCTTTGGGTATACTGTAGTGACTAGTTTATAGATTTGTTTGTAAAACCGCTGTGAAAGTGTTGGTGACAAAGCACTTACCTCTAAGCCAAGACAAAGTATATGGCCTCCCATCATCATCATCATGTATATAAAAGTGGTTATTAATGTATTATAGTGGAGTTTTATTCACACTTGAGCATACAGACTTCATCAAATGAACTTCTTCAGTCACTGCTTGAGTAGCATCCTCCACCTTCTTGAATGTTTTGGTTGGTCAGCTGATGTGTCCATTTGGCCAAGCTTTTTTTTGCTCGATCCACAAGGCTGGTGCGTGATAGCAGGCATTTAGTGCATGATAAAGGAATTTGGGTAGGTTTTTTATATATGCGTGATAGTGGTAAAACGCTATAGCGGAACCCGCGATAGCCGAGGGTTGGGTGTAATCTGATTTCTCATATTTACATAAAGTGAGATGATCAAGAGCACAGTTCTTTGATTTCAATGAGCATGTGAATCAGAAATTGAGAGTTCGATTTTCTTTCTTTTCTGTGACCAAATATTTCATTTTCCTCTTCCACACAACACAAAATCTTCTAACATCATGCTGTATCTCATTTTCAAATACTTTCTTTCAGAAGTTATTTAAGTGCATCCTCTGAAAATACTGTTTCTATACAAGCTCTCTATATGTATATTCAGGCGGTAAGTGGTGGCAACCATCATCCACTCATGCAGTGCCTCCTACTTCTTCCTTCTCCTTTCTCATTCTCTCTCTGTGTCTCCCATCCTTTCTTCCTGTTTCTCCCTTTCCTTCCTATCACTTTTATTACTCTTCTATTCAATTCAGGTGGCTCTACACTTGGCAAGCCTAATGGTTTCCTCTAAACCTGGAATCCATTTACAATACTGGGTGGTGGCCATATACAGAAATCCCTCATTTATCCACACAAGCAATATTCAGATCTGTTCATTATTACTGGATCTTGGATCTGTTAAACCATTATCTGAATTTACTTGCTATTATCCGGACGTACAAGTCCCCGAGAACTTCCACCGGCCAGCCAACATGTTCAAACATTTGGTATCGTGGCCACTGGGCTCGAGCCATGAGCAGGAAACAGACCGTAACCCACAACCAGAGCTAAAATGTCCATCCATCCCTGTACTGAACGGTCAAAGTCACGCGCTGCTCCGATCACTCCTGAAGAACCGCCAGCACCTGAGTAATACCGAATGTAACACACAAGTGGTGTCAAAACGTTCGTACATATCCTTGCTGAATGTCCAATGCCACGCAGCCACCGGGATAAGTCTTTCCCAACTGCCACCATGCATCGAACACAGGCCACATGTACATGTTCAGTGACAGTGGCCGTCTGCCTCAACACCGAACATCCAAAGTTGCCCAGTCACAGGGAGTTGTGTTTCTGAATGGCCACCACGCGTTTAACACAGACCATAAGCCACAAGTAAATGTACAGTAAAAGCACCGTCCGCCTTGTGAGAGAAGGGTAAAAATCCCGCCCACAGCCTCACTTCTCCCCCCCCTCCCGTCCCTCCTTCATACCCTCCCATGCTCCCCGCCTTGCTAGTCAGGCCTCCTGGCTCCACCCTCACTCCCTTCCCTCCTTCACAAAAGCCACTGACCTGTGACTTTTCAAAGTTTTTGGTGATTTATTTGAATACAATTGGTTGCATCAAAATTCCAAGAAATCCACGACAAAGCTCATGAAATTATGCATCTAGACATATGCTTAACTCTTGCAAGGTGCAGGCAAAATTTTGCACTTGGATGGTGGGAAGTAAGTTTTACTCTTGAAAACCATTTATTTTCACTGCAGTTTTATTTTACTCATCAGTTCTCCGTGTTTTTATTATGATAAACACCAGCGAAGATGAGGGTATACCATTTATACCTGTAAAACCAATTTCCGGAGACACATCTGACCGTGGAATTTTTTGGGTGGAAGGGCCTCGAGAGCAGCTACTACTCGTGTCAATGATAATTTTCCGACTGTCTTCAGGTTTTTTGTGGACTTTCGTTGTTTATGCGTTGTTTTCTTGACATTTAGTATTAATACGGATATTCCTATGTGTGTTTTGATGTCTCAATATGGCAGAATGACCGGAGAACAATGTCAAAATTTGGAGGAGTACTGTACATACTGTATATATATATACAGTGCTTCCTCCAATTTTGCGAGAATATGGTCGACAAAAAAACTCGCAAAATCAAAATTTGCAAAATTCAAACAATTAAATATATGAAATAAAGGCAAATTGGTCGACATCAACCCAAGGTAAGCACTTTTCCCACTCTTTCTCTCAACTCTACCTCATAATTTTACGATGGTAAATGAAACAAACACGAACTGATGTACTGTACAATGATATTAATGAGAAAACATCATAGGTAAGAAACATTAAAAAAAAAAAAATGCATTTACACTGATGTGAAGATTGGCTTGGTGTACGGGACTGTTGGTGGGGCGAGGCTTGGCTACTGTCGCCCCACGGGGCCTAAGTCATCACTATCACTGTTGGCAGATATTTCCACATCTTGCTGTGTTTTTTCTGCCTCTCTCATGAATCCCTCAAAGTCAGAATCGTCACTGGGGTCATCAGAATGAAAAAGGTTAGGGATGCTAGGATCGCTGGCTGCTTGGGGAGGGGTGGGAGGACAGCTGGTCGATGGGGCAGGGTGTCCTGGGGTTCTCATTAATTATGTGATTAGAGACTGCTTCCTCTTGTTAACTCCATCTCTGTGTAGGTCAGCATAAAAACGAAGGGCCCTGTCAATACCATGGCAGGCTTGCTGAGCCCTAAATTGCCACATTCGTTGTTCACGATGGTTTTTTTCAGCTGGTCAATGACGGTGAGAATATTGGCCAGGTTATGCATCGTTAATTCTCGGCCGCTTCGCTTTCATGCTGACCTCCACAGAGATGGGGTTAACAAGAGGAAGCAGTCTCTAATCACAAAATTCAAGAGACCCTGCCCCATCGACCAGCCGTCCTGCCACCCCTCCCCAAGCAGCCAGCGATCCTAGCATCCCTAACCTTTTTCATTCTGATGACCCCAGTGATGATTCTGACTTCGAGAGATTCATGAGAGAGGCAGAAAAAACACAGCAAGATGTGGAAATATCTGCCGACAGTGATAGTGACGACATAGGCCCCGCGGGGCCACAGAAGCCAAGCCTTGCCCCGCCACCAGTCCCGTTAACCACGCCAGTCTTCACATCAGTGTAAATGTATTTTTTTTTAATGTTTCTTACCTATGATGTTTTCTTATTAATATTACTATACAGTACATCAGTTCATATTTGTTTCATTTATCATCGTAAAATTAAGAGGTAGAGTCGAGAGAGTGGGAAAAAGTGCTTACCTTGGAGTGAAGCTGACCAATTTGTAGTCAGCACTGCCTCACTCACCACTGAACCTGTGTTTAAACCCCTTCCTTTTGAGGAACTGGCATAGCCACCCATTCGACGCCTTGAAAGGTTTTGTTGGAGGATTAATGGCTTTTTTAAGGCACGTGTGATAGAATATCTTTGCCTGCTCCCTTATATGGTGCCCAACTAATGCAACCCCCCTTCCTTTTCCTTTCTTTGAATGTAATGAGCAAGATATCTTTCCATTTTTATTAGCACTTCTTTGTTGTCCACCAGCATTCTACCATCAAATTGAGCACCTCCATAGTTATTCGCTGCTTGCTTGATTTGTTCACTGTTCTTTAAAATCATTCTCACTGTTGATTCACCAACACCAAACTCCTGGCCAATAGCAGAATTGCCTTCACCTGCTTTTTTCCTTTCAATCATTTTCAGTTTGGTCTCCCCAAAATTATTTTCTTGTTCTTCTTACCCGTTGGTGCCATGATAACACTCATGCAAGGTTAGACTGCTGGGGTATTGCGAGCAGCACCACGAAATTGTGAGGGTCAGTGACCTTGGTTGGAAACAGGTGCAAACAAATGTGGCGGGGTGGCAGACCACTGAACTAGGAGGCTCAGTACGCCCAATGAACCATGACGTCATTACTCGGGGTGGCAAAGTAGTGCGGGAAGACGACTCTCCCACCACTCGACCTCGCAAAGTGTGTGATCACTCGCAAAGTTCATAAATGTTATAAAATACATGACTTTTGGAACTACCTCGCAAAATTGGTGAATCGCAAAGTTAAAGTTTGCAAAGTTGAAGGATGTACTGTATATATATATATATATATTTTTTGCATAGTTTTCCAGGTGTTTAGCATCACTTTGGATATTCCTGTGTGTGTTATGATGTCTAAATATGGCAGATTGACCTGAAAACAGTGCCAAAATTAGGAGGGGTACTGTACATAAACTAGTGTATAGGTAAAGTATTGTGGGGTTTCAGTGTTTTTTTTGCATGGTTTTCTTGGTGTAAAAAATCATTTTCAATATTCCTATGTGTGTTCTGATGTCTAAATATGCCTGAATAACCAGAAAACATTGCCAAAGCAAGCAGAGGTACTGTACAAATAGGTTAGGTATAGGCTGGAGGTTGGGTATAGGTAGGGTCTGGGTACAGTAGGAGGAATATTGTTCATTATCTGGACACTGCCACTACCCGGACATGCCTTTGGCTCTATTACGCTGGATAACTGAGGGACTACTGTAGCTAAATAACAGGGCGAAGTGGGGCCTGTTATGGTGCCTCTGTTAACTGGGTAGCATCCATCCACAAACAAAACCTCCACACTAATTCCCATGCCTAGCTATGGCAGAAGTGAATGATGCTGTTACTGATGTTGCTGTTGTGATCCCTAGCTCACCTGGACAAGAAACCCATTGAATGCTTGGCACTTCAGCAGGATACTTCCAGAAACTTTTTGTTGAAGAACTATCTGTGTAGTGAGGGAAAGTTTACAACAAAAGCAGTTTATACAGAGATGAAGCAGACAAAGGTGAAGGCACACAGTATCTGGCAAAATAATTTGTGCCTTCCTGATAATGGCTGTTTCTATTTGTTGAATCTTTAAGTGTTTGCAAAAAAAGAAACACTGTCAGTGTGAATACACTCAATGACTGTGGTGGCAAAGAGTTTGTGTAAAGAATGAGTACAGTAAACTCTACATTATCCGCTGTAATTCTGCCACGGCCTATGCTGAATAACGTGAAAAGCCGGATATTGCATATCCGGCTCAACATTCAGCTTTGAGCCAGATATTATGATTCTATTCATCTCAATCCCCTGTCCTAAAAACTTTACCATGAGTAAAAGATGAAAACTAAGCATATAAAAACAATACAGTAATGATACAGTATGGTAATACAGTACACCAGGCCCTCAACATTCACGAATTCTACTTTCGCGACCCCCGCACATTAACGGATTGTCCTTCTGTGGAGCCAAGACTGAACTTAATGGGTATGATTGCAATAGTGTGGGATATATATGCAGCTGATGACTTGCCCACCATCAGCTATTTGTAATATTTTATGCTGCTTTCAGGGCCCAGATATGATTTATTAGGTACAGCATGTGCACACTTGCTCACAGGGGGTGATTTGCGGCTGTAGAGGCATTGCCCCTCTGTGGAGCCAAGACTGAATTTAATGGATATGATTGCTATAATCTGGGGCATATATGTAGCTGATGACTTACCCACACTCACGTGTGGGCAAGTCATCAGCTATTTGTGATATTTTATGCTGCTTTCATGGCCCAGATATGGCTTTTTAGTTACAGTATGTGCACACTTGCTCACAGGGGGTGATTTGCGGCTGCAGAGGCATTTACGGAAGAGTACATCAAACATTCGCGGAAATTCCACATTCATGGGGGTCTGTGTACTGTATATAATATGCTACTATGTTACTATGTATTGTATATAATATGCTACTGTGTACTGTATATAATATACTACTGTATGTACTTACCAAGTGTTGGTATCACTGGGAAGAAACAGCCCTGAGGGGTTTGCACTCATAAACAGTACAGTACACAGTAGAGCACAGGGGTAGTTTAACCCCTAAAAGACGAGTGTCCGCATATGCTGTCCGAGAGTACTAGGGCCAAAAAGACGGGTGTCTGCATAAGCAGTCACACCC
>JAGKTI010008405.1:0-10045 GCA_018397915.1 Birgus latro
TCTGGCTCCACCAGAAGACATGATTCAGATTAAATGCTAACAGACCCCTCTCGTAGACATTAGGATAGACATTAGTGATAGACATTAGGATAGACGGACAGAGGGAAAGACAAAATGACAGTTCCTCTGTTATCATTTCACATTTACTGCTATTTCAGTCTTGCTGAAGGCAGACGATTTTATGCAGCACAAGTGAAAACAAACTCTTTCTGTAGATGAAGAAATGAAAGACAAAGAGGTAAAATAAACAGAATGAAAGTGCGGCAGACAGTATCCGAAATATTATTTTCACATTAATTGGAATTATCAGTTCTTTTTAATTGGTAATACATTATTGTAACTGAGTGTATTTAACTTAATGAAAATATGATTCTCCTGAATAGGAAGGTGTTAAACATCTGGAGACACTGAATAACAGACAGACACTCCACAAACACAGTTGTTCATTCATGGAGTAAATTGCTATTATACAGTATTCCTGCAACTGGCTGACAGTTTTATTTAGCGTAGGTTAAAACACGGCTCACCCGAGACACGGATATTTGTACATACTGACTTACATTAATTACAATGACGCTTTAGAGGACGGAGAGGGTGTTATTTTATGCATGACTAACTCAAGCTAGTAATGGCCAGTCTTTTCCCCTTATGTTATCATACATTCTCTGTGTGTGAGTGTGTGTGGGGGGGGGGGGGGCGCTTCAAACACCGAAGCAAAGGAGTGAGCTACTTCTCGATCCGATCAAGGGAGTTCATGGTAGTTGATGTGGAAGAAGGGTGGAGGAGTGGAGGAGGTTTGAAGCTGCTTCCGAACACCAGACCATTCTGTTTACTGGCCTTGGGCCGGATTCTCAAAAGCTGTCCCAGGTTAGGACAACTAGCTGTCGTAAGGAACTTAGGATATCCTAACTTATGCCACACCTAGGACATCCCAAATAACCGATACTCAAACAAGATTGAAAACGTCCTAATGTTGTCCTAGGGTGTTTCCCATGAAGCTCACCAGAGGGCAGTAAGAGCGCCAGCTGATTTGTCGTTATCCAATCACAATTACAGTTCATCGACGTAAACGCCAATGAAAACAGAGATTCTCCGAAAATGCAACGGATGATCAAATTCAAAGATAAACACAGAGCGGCTTAGTTGAAGTGTCCCTAGTACTTTACAGTATACGTAAAGTTAACAGCGTGCCAAAATATGATGGAAGACCCTCCACTTAAGAAACGCCGCCCTAACTTCTCCAAAGAAGAATTATGTACAGTGGTTCTGGAGGTGTTGGAAAGAAGAAAAATATTATTTGCAAAATAATATTAAGCAACACCATCACGTCCCCAGTCAAAGCAAATGCTTGGGAAAGTGTAAAAGATGCCGTAAATAAAGTGAGTCATATTCAGAGAGATGTGGGAGAAGTGAGGAGGAAATTTAAGGGGGTATCACACGGTACCTGAAATCATGGTTTGCCGACGAAATCGTGGTAACCGCCCACGAAACCGTGGTAGCCGCCGAGGATTCCGTCGGCAAAATCTCTTTCCATCTAGACCCATTCCGTGCCCACGGAATCAGGGACAAAACTTTTTTTAAGTTATAATTCTCTCCTAGAGTGCCTATTACTTTCCATTATATATATTATTAATTATGAAAGCTTAAATAACCTTTTATATCATGCAGGGATGAAATAACGATGTCGATAATTCAGTTGTTTTTATTGGGGAGCGCGGATACAAGTTACCACCACGAGTATTGTACATCGCCGTTCGTTCTACACTGGGTATACGATGGCATCTGGGCAGATATTATGGACAAGGGCTGCTGAAAATGCCCTCATTGAAAAAATCAAGCCATTCCCTTGTCTTTGGGATCACAAGTATCCCATGTTTCACAAGAAAACCTACGGTGTGGTGTGTTTGTTTACATTTTTGCCGACCGTCGGCGGCGTTCGAGGAACGTGTGTGATACGGTTTGTGCCTGGTTCCAGCAAACCAGGAACGCGTTCCATTGGCAAACCATGATTTCAGGTACCGTGTGATACCCCCTTTACACACCTCAGGTCAGACGTGAAGAAGAAAGCTGAAAAGAAACATTTACAGGGAACAGGTAAGTGATGGTTATCATCATCCAGCAGATACACTATTTGGTACATTTCCAGAACAACACCCCACTCACTTTGAAGCTTATTTTATTTTATTTTATTTTTCGATGTCATATAGTGTGATTTATTTGAATCTGATACTCATTTCTGTCAGAAAGTAACGTTCGGGGCGCAGAAAGGCAACTGCTACAGCGATGTGTTTTCCGATCGGGTTATGCTTTGGGTGTTTACCAAACCTATTTTCGGGTTATGTTCGCCTACGACACCCTCCGGGGGTGTCCTAAGTTAGGACCAGAGTTACCACACGTGACGTAACAAGATGGCGGCTGAAATGTTTTGAGTATCGATGGAGTGGGCACCGTGGGCGAGATAGGACTGTCATAGCGAGTATCCGGCCCCTGGATACTTTCTTTGTCTCGCAAGTGTATCTCGGCGAGAAGGGGTGCTCAACTGTAATGGCGATGAAAACAAAGAAAACGATTCGCCTGGATATGGTAAACAATGCCAGGCTGACACTCTCAATCACGAAGCCAAGAATACTCTAACTAGTCGCTAAGATGCAACCCCAGCCGTCCCAGTGACTGATTATGATTGTGTTCTTGATGATAAAGATGTGTAAAGTTCGAAGACAATTAGATTTAAAAAAAAAAAAAATGTAGGGCTCTAATCTATGCAATGAATGTGAATACTGACACCGTTTTGTGAATGGGGGTAGCAGGCTTATGAACCATGTTAGGTTAACGAGCCGAAAAAGGTCGGAAACAACTGCTTTAGACGAACTGTATTCATTTTAGGAGACTTTCTAAGCCTAGGATATACTTATAACCTTCATTAATCTGCTCAGTGCTAAGGCCTCTCTTGAGCTGAATAAAAAATATCCAGAGTTAGGTACAATAAATTATGAAACGCATCCCCAGCCTCAAGAGATGAATATCTTATTGTATACTGCTGTTGTTGTTTAACTCCCGTCCGTCAGGCTAAGCAGATCCCTCAACCACAGGTAAATAACTGGTTCTGTGGCGCCGTCCTACAGGTACAGCACAGGACATACACTGTATAGGAAATCAGCTCCCCCCCCCCGTTGTGGTAGACTGCTCCTCACCAAAGATGGACCACGGTCCTTCCCCATGACGAGGTTCAGGGAAGCAGGGAAATATAATGAGGTTTGGGACCTGGGTGGACGCCGCAATTGCTGCTTCGTTCCACACAGGGTACATCGTGCCAGCACGTGTAGGCTCATCGTCAGCACCTTCTGCTGTATGTTACTGACGCCAACTAAAGCAATGTGTCTCCCTCAGTTCGGTGACATATTTTTCTATTTTATTCTTATAACACCAAACGATTTTATTCGACTTAGGAAAAACCTCACATATAGGCGTTGATGACTATAATATACGCAGTTCGAATATTCTATATAGATATGAACTAAACCCTTTCGGTAGCACCAAGAATAAATGAAAAGTGTGTCATCGGATTGAATGGATTAAGAGAGTACAAACAAAAGCCTACAAAGGAACACAAACAGCAACTAACCTATTGATCCTTCTAAAGCTGCTTGTTATAGGATGTGCTATAACTAACAAACTGCTCCGTGAGTAGAAGAAAAAGCTATAAAAGCAGAGAATTTGGCTCAAGTAGGAAATTTAAGGTGTACTATAGCAAAGAAGTTGGTCATTTATCACTTTTACAAAGTCTCCAAAGCCAAAGACAATGTTGATGCCAACCACTTCGATGTTAAGAGCCTCCTTACGACGAAGGCTTTTCTTTCAAATTCTGCTGTCGTAAAACCATTTTATTCGGATGAGAAAGCTCCATAATAGAGATGTGTCTAATGGAGTATTGCATATATCTTACTCCTCAGTTTCATACAGCCTCGGATAAGTTGAAGAAAATCATACGCGGGATAACAAACAAACAAAAAAAGAAAAGAAAATACCCCCAATTGAAGGGGTAATAGTGAAAGTATTAACACTTTTAACTTCATATGTCTCACGCCCATCTGAATTTAATAATTTGGTGTTAACCGGAATACAGTTAAAGAAGCAAGGATTTGACGAACTCAATCGTGTTGCGTCAGTTGGGATACAAAAACGAGAATGGATCGAAAAAAAAAAAAAAAAAAGATATGTAAAATGTAGACGCATAAGTAATATAATCCCGGGCCTCTACGTAGGAAAGGTAAGATGTTTTCGAGCAAGTAAGATTTTAATACTAATATTGTAGGATTCCAATTATGTGCGTGGTTTCCCCATAAGGTTAATCATTTCGGAAATAACCCAGTTTCCTGCTCATTTTTTTTTCCCCAGCCATGTGATATACAATTTTGAGAAAACCACTTACGTATCACCTATTACTTTGACATAAGCTTTCTAACCGCGTGCGTAGGTCCTCTGTAAGTCTGGAAATTTCTGAAATAACTCGGCTTAGGTATTCGGACTGGCCCTTTTCCAGCAGTTTTGAGAGGCGTCATTTAGCCATCACCTATTACTTTTTTCATACGTTTTCCAACGATGTGCAAGATCTGCTGTAGCTTCAGTAGCCTCAGAAATATCAAATTTTTTTGTGTTTTGGATAATACTGTATATCGGTCCACAACATACTACACGGTTGACAGTGCACTTGCTTACTTGCCCCAAAAATAAGTGTAAAGGAAAAGTGCTCCATTTTTTTTTTTTTTTTTTTTTTTGTCCCAGAGAAATTACTAGCACAAACAGAGACGCTAGTATGATGAAATGTAAACAACATACAATCGAAAATTTAAGTGCAAATGTGAAAAATGAACAGTTGAAAAAACAAGTGCAATGAAGTCTGCTATGCCAACAAAGAATTCCGCACAGTAACCATAAGGAAACTCTTAAAATACTAAGCAATTACATTTTACGTCTCTCTGGAGTTAGGCAATTAGCACCAACTGTTGTAAGCCTCCCCCAACTCCCAACTCTCCTCTTTTCCAAACCCCAGTCCTGTCTCTCCCCCTTTTTCGCCTCTAACCCCACTCCTCCCCTATCCCCATCTGTCCCCTAACACCACACTGCCTCTCAACTCCACCTTCTCAACTTCTTTCGCCCAACTGCACGTTTCCCCTTATCTCACCTCTACTCATCCTTCCATCCCTTAATCTTCTCTTCTTCCAATTACCCGAACCCTTTCGTTACCGCAGTCTTCACGTGTCAAAGTCCTACTCACTCCAACCCTTCCTTCTCCCTTCCCAACCCCAAACCCCCATTATCTTGACCTCTTTTAATCCTAACCCCCCACCCATTATCTTTTCGCTGCATCCTTCAGTTCTCGTTGCTACTGTGCACTACCCACATTTACTGGCTACATTCTCTTTTCATTAACTATCTCCTTCTTCCTCCTTCAGTACAATGGCAAATTTTCAATTTCAATTTTATTGTAATCAGACAATTGTACATACATCAAAATGTGTATGAAAATTAAGTCCCTCCACTCGCCTTGGTTAACCTCTCAGTGCTCACCGTCCACAAGACAGGAAGACTGAGACAATTTTTTTTAGGTTCAATAAGAAAGTTACTGTGAAATTTTGACCTATGAGCTCGCAATGAGCTGGTAGGCAGAGCTGTAACATACACACCTTTTCCGCAGAATCGCACACCTCGGACATAGGTACTCAGTCGACATTCGCCCTGAAAATCTATATTCAAGGGTTACCCCGTTCAGGGCTTCGTGAAGTCATTCTTCCCATTCTAAGAAACTCTCGGCAGAAACGATCAAATTGTTCCAACCATGATTTTGCTGTCTCCCCCTTCTTCTCTCATTTAGATGCCATCCTCTGACCGGGATCACATAAAGACGACATGCCACTTATCAATATAGCTAAAATTGGCATTCATGCATTATGCAGGTAATGGGCCTCATTTCAGTCTCGCGAAGTAATCACTCAGGAAATATCAGAGATATCCTATGGTCACCTCAAGGCATTTATTACCAATATGTTCATTTTCCTCTCTAATCACTGTTTAGTTCTCATGTCCCACGGCCACAAAATAGGACAGCAAGTAACAATTTCTTGGAGATTAAAGCTCCCTCCTGCATACTGATAACATCAAATATTCGAACTGGCTGACTCCATAACCTCATAAGCCTGCCTTACCAACGTACGCGAATCTTACCAACACGTCTATACCCACACCACTTGCCGTATAAGAATGACTGCTTCATCCAACAAGCCAAGAAATGCTTAGATACCTCTAATACCACTGGCTTGACGTCTTTGTAAAATGCATCAAGGGCACTCGGGATAACCTACAATAAATCAACAAAGTCATGGTCAGTAACCATAAAATTTTCATTTGATATTCCAGTCACTCCTACCGAAGCAGTATCCCAGCTCCCAATCCATGTGTACGTGGTGAAGATTGGAAGCAAGAACACACCTTTGACTTACTCCAGAACTTACTAGAAAGAAAGTGGATATCTTCTTTTGGACTGACAAGCAAGAAGAAAGTTGCATTAAAGCGATCTTCTGTTTTATCGGTGACTTCCGTGACATACGATAGCATTCTTTGCTCCTCCCGATCCACAGCTAGTCTGGCATCATGAGTATCTTTAATTGAGTGGGAACCTTAGACTAAACAGAACTATCATGGGAGAAAAGAAGTTTAGGGGTAACCGTGTACCAATCCATGTTCTGTTTGCTCTCGATCCATAATAAAAGAAGTGTCGGTGGTGCAGGTATTTCACTGTAAATGGTTAGACATTAACTGTTGAAATAGGTAAAGAGGTGCGTTCTAGTTTTAAATCACTGCCGAAACCGACACAACGGACAAAATAGAGGTAGATTAATTGGTATACAGGGTTGGCATAAAGTCTGGACACACAGGCTACTATGTATATCCTTACTTAATATTTTCAATATGGTTTCCATTAATACCGATGCACATTTCGACGCACTTTGTGAAATAGACGTGTACACGATGCAGTAACGCACTTTTTCCGTCGATCCTAGCACATTCACTTGTGACGTGTTGCTTCACATGATTAATATCGTCGATTTTCACTGAATAAAGCTTCTTCAGCATACCCCAGAATAAGAAATCAAGGGGATTAAGACTTGGAAATCAAAGGACCCATTCCACATGACCAAGTCTCTCCATTCCAGTTAGGGAAATTATCGCTCAACCACTCTCTTACCACTGTGGCGTAATGGGCAGGGTCCCGCTGGAACCAATCAGGGCGACCTTCACCTAGCTCGTCAAGTTGGGGCATTAACTGGTTGCCTTACAAGATGAGGTATGTCTCCCCCGTTATGTTACCGTCAAAGAAAAATGGCCCCAAAAAGGCTACACCACACTGTAATCCTCTGCGCTCCTTGCTATTTGCCAGGGGACATCCATTGTGGATTTTCTTGCGACCAGTACTGAACATTCTGTCTGTTCACCTTACAGTTTACGTAAAACATAGCTTTGTCGCTGAACAACACACAGTCTTCTGTTAAGCGGTCGTTATCGTCAAATCGATTGGAAAACCACTCGCACATCTCCACGCGTCTGTCAAGGTCATCCTCGGTTAAGCTGTGCGAGATTTGCAACGTACTCGGATGAAAAATCTCAATCTTTAAAATCTTTCTGAGGGTGCTGTGAAGAAGCCCCAATTACAAGGATGCCCGACGAGTTGATTTCTTAGGTCTACCTGTTACCTTCGCTATCACCCGTTCTTTCGTTCGGCTGGAATGGTTGGTCACCCGGAGCAGGGTTTGTCCAACACACACCCTTTTTCACTTCAATTTTTTAACCAGCTTCCTCAAGCTGCCAAAAGAAATGGAAGCTCGACTGGGATGACGTGCACTGACTTCATCTGCTACCCATCGACATGACTAACCCTCACGTGCACTCATCAGCGCCACCTCAGTGAGTTCTTTTTTTGTGAATCACAACTTCTACGTCACTAATTCTTTGAAGAAGAAACACAATTTTGGTAATATTACTAACTAATGATCTATTAAGTAATCCTAACAAATATTTGCCCATGTGTCCAGACTTTATGCCCATCCTGTATTTTAGCTATAAATCATTGTTAAGAACCACTCAAGCAAGCAACAGCTTTATTTTAGTCCCGTTAATCAGGTAGCATCCTTTAAAACGGCTTCTTGCTATTTCCAAACAATTGTATTCAACACAGGAATGACCTCTCATACTGAAAGGCGTAATGAAGACTACTTCCAACACCTCTAGAATTACCGTGCCTCGGTGTTAACGTACCTCTCATGATGCGTGTGCCCTCTTGCATGGGATTCAAATCCACTTTATGGCAGGCATTTATAGTGGGTTATGGTCAGAAATCCTTAATATTCTTGCATATTCGTACGTTGTCCTTTCGGCTCTTATATTGACATATAAAGACTGTGACACACATAAACAGTCAATACAACACTTTCAGTTTCAGGCGCATCAATCTTTACTCCAGACACCCCTTCCCCATTCACACTTTACTAGCAAGAAGAGGGCGTAGTTCTGTCTACTCTTTCCTTACGAGAAGATTCAGTATTCTAGTGGCCGTAATATGAACGGAGGCAGATGAAAATGTCAAACTTTCACAGTTTCAATAATCTCCCCTATGCAAATAAATAAATAAATAATTAAACAATGGGCATATGAGAGTATTCAATTCTTCACTGTAGTGAAGAAAAGAAACAGGCTTTGGATTAATGTCTATTAACTGCATTAATGCAGTTAAGGCAAACAGTATATTACTCCCAGTCTTCCGGTACAATACTATCCACCACAGTTCATTATATATCTAGTGTCCATATGTACTGCTGGGTGAACATGGACAAGGAGCAACTTTCGCTAGAGTGCGACCGGTCCGAAATCGAATTCAAGGGTACTGACGGGGTTAATGGTCTTTGTGTGGGTGGCGGGCATCGAGGACAGAGGGACAGAGTTAACTCCAGACTGACGAGATGTGTTGAGAATCACTTCATGTTGAGAAGAATTTATAATTAATTATTTAACCATCTGTTTCTTCTTTATTGTTCCATCAGGGGTTAGGCTGCTTACTCCGGAGATTTAAGGCAACTGACCATTGGCTTTTTTTTTTTTTCCATGTGACCGACTCTGGGCATAGGCTTCACAGCCTGCTATCGAGGCCCAGCAGTCCTATATACCAACACTTCTACATGTCGCCACTACCACGAGAGAGGTATTATTTGAACAATAAACTCCAACCATCCCTCTGATGTGAAACCTAATGGGCCATATCCGTTTCAAATCCTTCACCAGATAGGCCATCAGGACTAGCGGGATATATGATTACTAGCAAGCGTATTTAATGGTTTTCTGGTCAGCAGAAAATCACCTTAAGGTAGCACAGCATGCGGTGATTGGATGGTGGACGCCCATCCTACTATTTATATTTACAAAACATGTTTTGTAGTAGTATAAGTGTCATTGGTGTATCAGTATCATGACAAAAATACAAGATATAATGGAAAGGTAGACAGACCTTTATTGCTGCGAAACATATGTAAAATTAAAACAACACAACTGGCTTGTAATAATAAGGGGATGTTTCAATACATAGGACGTGTGACTAACTCTTAGCTGAATAAAATCCGCTGGCGTTAGCTGGAATAGAATAAGACCGCTGTCTTAACCATAAGATGGTTAGTGTTACAAGTGCTAACGTTCCCAGGCTCAAATAATTCATTCACATGTGAATAACATTGTCTGCAGCGATATGCTTCTTTCTCTCCCATAACCCTCACCAAGCGGCAGTCTTACTTGACACATTAAATAAATCACGACTGCATTAATATAAATCCGTAATGGTATAAACATGTTCCCGGTCTGGGACTTAACACCTGTAATCGTTCGACGTGATCGGCCTGCATCCAGCATTTCAGAGTGTAATCAACAATGCTATAGAATGGTCTGGCGTGTTCTGTTGTCATACGTGCTCCAGAAATTATCGTCAAAACCCGGTGGCTTTTCCATA
>JAGKTI010008405.1:10104-33726 GCA_018397915.1 Birgus latro
CGTTCATCTGTTTTATGCATGTAGTATAGTCTAAGACAGTAATAAAGCTCCACTTTTTTGTCGAATAACCAAAAAATCTATTGGGCTCCCTTGATCGCAGTACCAAGTTACTGTTCATTGTTTGTTATTTATCGTATTAAGGTGATATTTAGCAGAAAAGTTTACCGAAATATAAGTCCTACACTGCCCATGTCTCGTAATTTCAAACATTTTCCAACGCGCTAGCAATCTGTTCCCCCTGAAAATAAATATCAATACAGACTACTCACACAGATCACTGGAGTCTGAATTAGATTATAAGGACATTGCCACAGGCCGTCAAAAGTCGAATGATGATCAACGGACAGTAGCTGAGCGCCACCAACAAATGGCAAGAGGCTATCAACCAACTCGGTATTTTGTTACTAGAAGTACTCACAATCTGGAGGGGGGAGTTTTCAGTAATTATGTTTTGTTCCTTGCTCGAATAACTTTTTCGTTTTTTTTTTTTTTTGACCGACTGTATGACTGAAAAGGGAAGCACCAAAATGTTGAGCGACTTAACACCAAGTAGGAAGGAAGGAGGAGAGAGGGTGAGAGGGGAAAGAAGTACATTTCAGATGTCTGGGCTTAACCCAACATGCGCAGGTACTTTGTGGACGAGAGGCAATCACAAACACATACATGTGTGACTGAGAAAGAAAGCAACCAAACATTACCCGAGAATACGACACGCAGCAGTTGCTTTACAGCTAAATCTCAATTTGAATTTAACCAGGTAAAGAAGTCTGGTACTGAACGAGTTAATGAAAGCTGTATCGTATCCTTGTAGTTGGGAAAAAAAAATCATTCAGATTTATCGCGAATAAGTTAATAAATACATCCTTAAACTGAAGAGGTTAAAACAGGGTTAGGTTTGAATGGAAGTGGATAGTTAGTGCCGTGAAAATCTTAACGAAACAGGCTACGAACCTTCAGGCTTTTGTAAAATATGAAGGGTGCATACCTTGGGTCAGAGGGGGTGGCGGTGGTGTAAACCAAGTCACGCCTGCCTTGCAAGCGTGAGGTCTCGAGGTCGATTCCCGGACCAACGACGAGACCTTTGGGCAAGGTCTCCTTTATCCCAGTCTGTTCGTTACCTGCAACTGAAAATGGAGACAAGAATAAACCGACAAGTACGTCACCAGATTCATGGAATTAACCAAAGCATCACTGTATTAAATGAAATAAGAAACCTGTACTTTACACAGGAAAAATCACCCAATATATTACCACTATGCCGGGAATCGAACCCGGGACTCGAAGGTGAGAACCAGGCAGCATACCACTACATCACGACAGTGATGATTTCTCATACAGGCATGAGTTTTGAAAACTGTGAAAAGGACTACCCAAAAGTAAATAAGCTATTTTACAGTTGCTCCCATTTCCTTCACTGCGGGAGACTTCACAGGTCCACATAAGCTGAGTAACATCATTTGGCGCTCGCCAGGATAATAATAACAGTATGGCATAGATACATTGCCCAGATGAGCAGCTCTCCATAAAGTAGTGTCAGGAACAATGACGATACAATATAAGCAGCATACTTAAGTTTACAAAAAACTAAGCAAAACAACAATACACATACAAAGGAACCTTTCTGGGTGAACCTGCATTAGAATAAAAATGTTATAAAAATAAACAGTTAATACACTCTGAATTAGACGTGATCTAATTCTTCCACCAAAATATAATGCTGAAAATAATGAATTCATCTGACTTAAAACTCCAGGATTATATCTGGGAATAAGAGATCAAAATAAAATATAACCCGTGACCGTGCCAGGCTTGATATCAAAAGATGATCTCCGTCATAAAAATAGATGATGGATTGCGATAGTTACTGGAACCTGTGTTTGTCGACAGTTTGACAGTGACTGAGACCATGGGCAGGAAGAAGAAGGGTTAGGTGTAATCCCACATTGCACGTGATCTGTTTTTCCCACTTAGCCCTCAGTTTACCTCAGTTTCCTCACTCATCCCCAGATCGTTTGTCCTCGTTTTCCCCACCAGCCTCGTATTGTTTGTTATAAGATTCCATTGGTTTCCGCATTCAGCCCACCCTATTTATGCTCAGTTTCTCCCAGATTCCCCAATCAGCCTCACCATGTTTGTGCTCCGTTTCTGCAATCAGTCCTATTTGTTTTGAGTCCAGTCTTCTAACTCATCTCCACACTGTTTGTACTCGGTTACTCCAAGTTATTGCGCTCATCCCATCTTCTCTGTACTCGGTTTTCCCCACTTATCTTCATCATGAAAGTATTTAGTTTTTCCCGCTCACTACTACCTCTCTTTGCTCAGTTTCACACAGTTTCTTCACTCAGCTAATCCTTGTTTTTGCTTAGTTTCCCTCAGTTTCCCCGCTTGTTTGTGCTCAATCGTCCCCAGTCAGCCCCCCAAATTTGTCAGCTCCCTCCTGTTTTCTCACTCAGCCCCAAACGTCTGCTTAGTTTTCCCTGCTCAGCAGCATCTGTTCTCTCCCCTGCCTGCCCCCTGCGTGTCCCTAAGCTGGTCCAAGAGTGGTGGTGATGGTGTGCCGGGGTTGTTTTCCCCCTAAGTCATTCTGTCTCCACCCGACTTGCTCATTAAATCAACATTCTCCAACAACCCGAGGATCATTACTGACGAGGCGCGGCCATGGCTCGCGAAAAACAGAATATCGTTTTTGTAACTTCGTTCCCCACTGCGGAGTTTCATTACATACGGAAACGAACTCTAGCACTATAAAATCATCTTACCAGAATGAAAATGTTTTCAGTATCGCTTGGTATCATTTCTTGAATCGTTGTTTTGCTTGTACATTTGGAGTTATTTATGTAAGGGATGCATTTTATAGACATATAAGCAAAATTATGTTCATTATAAAAACAAGGGGAAAGGGAAAACACTATCAATGTACATTCTTCATGCACTACAGAGCAACTGCAAATATGAGAGATGAACTGCAAAAAGCCTGTTTCTGTATAGACGTACTGGGACGACCTCATGGCAAAAAACTAGTACTGCGAGCCTAAAACAGTTGCTGACAAGAATATTGTCCTTTTTTTAAGAACAATTATATAGCTTATACAACGCCCTGAAAAGTTTGTTGGGCTCCGATGATCTCATTACCGGGATTATAAGGCTATTTCTTATTATCTAGTTACTTGTTACGAAGTGTTTTGATCTTAGTGTCACGTGCTGTACACTCGGGGAAATTTTAGCATTATACACCTGCCTATACGTTCGAACGCCTGACTCTGAGATCAGTGAGAATGAAGCAGTAGCCAAATACTCGCGTATCTGATAACTGTGTGTGGGTGTTGGGGGTGGAAGAGTGGAGGGTGAGGAGATTTAAGGGTAAAGTGTAGTTGATAACGTCACAGCATCAACAGCTAGTCACAATATACGAAAGGTATATTTTTACCACAGATATGACGTTCACCTCAAGTTTTGCAGGACAAGATGAACGACCAGCAACACCGTGTTGCTCTAAGAGGCCGTATTGTTGACCTGCATGAAGCTGGTCATTCTATCTGAGCAATTGCCCGTAAACTCGGTATTTCAACGCCCATTGTGAGCAAGTGGAATAAGAGGTGGAAGGAAAGGAGCAATTTAAACGACGATGTGTAGAGAATATTTATATGGGAACTCTTTCAAATGAATATTTAGGAAGTAAGGTATTATTTGATATTTACATCTTGTTGATTTCTTTGGTTAAGTGTTTTACTTATTCATGACACAGAGAGGCGCCACCGTCACCGAGTGACTTCCCCTGAAGATAATGTTAGGATCATTCCTCACAGGAGGATCCCTTTACCAACACAGTCGCGATCCGTGACGATCTAGGGTTGCACGCATCCAGTAGGACTATAAGACACCGTCTGTATGAGCGTTGCATCCACCACAGGATTCCCCTTATCAAGGATCGGATGACCGAACAACATTCGGCCGGCAGACTGGACTTCGCTCGTCTTCATGCAAATAAGGGGATTAGTTTCTGGAACTGGGTGGTGTTCCATGATGAAAGGACCTTTGTGTCAAGAAAGAATTCTGCCACCGTATCCCTGCGTGTCGTAAAAGGCGACTAAAAGGGGCGCAGTGAGGGGACTAGGGGCCCCCTCCTCTGTTTTTTTTAGTTCTTACAATGAGATAGGGAATAGAAAGGGACGTTGGATTGAGTTATCCCTGTACCCTGAAGACTGGGTCTATGAATGTGCGTGGATGTAGTACAAATGAGGCTAAAAGGGAGGAGATTGGGAGAATGTTTGTGAGAAGAAAGTTGGATGTGTTAGCTTTGAGTGAAAGAAAGATGAAAGGGAAAGGTGAGTCTAAGTTTGGAAGTGTGAATGGAAGATTGTCAGGTGTTGACAGAGGAAGGGCGAGAGAAGGTGTGGCCTTGTTAGTAAGTCGAAAGTGCAGGAGCGTGTGATTGAATGGAAGGAGGTGTCACTGAGACTGATGTGGGTGAAAGCGAAATTTTAAACGTGAGTTGTGGGCATTTGTGAATGCATAAGGGCCTGGTAGCGAAATGGATGCAGAAGAAAGTCTCTCTGGAATGATGTTGATGACTGTCTGTAGAGTTTTGGAGCAAATGTGAATGTGGTAATGATGGGAGATCTGACTGCTAGAGTGGGAAATGTAGCAGTTGAAGGTGTAGTTGGTATGCATGGTGTGCCTGGAAGAAATGAAAACGGGGAACGAATGATAAGGATGTGTGTTGAACGAGAGATGGTGATTCGAAATACCTTGTTTGAGAAGAATGATATAAGTATACATGGGTGAGACAGGGGGGTGGAAGGGTTGTTGGTAGAGCATTGATGGACTATGTGATTGTGGCCAGGTATGTAATAGGAAGTTTGTTTGATATGAGTTTTGAGAGGGGAGGGTGGAGGTATGTCTGACCACTACCTGGTGGAGGGAAAGTTGAGAGTAGGTAAGAGATGGGTGAGAGCTAGGAGAGTTAGGTGTGGCAGGGAAGTTTTAAAAGTGAGTGAGTTGGATAAAAGAGAGAAAATGATAGAGTATCAGGAGAAATTGAAAGATTAGTGGAACGCAGTGAAAGATCAGGAGAATGGCAGTGTGGAGGAGGAATGGCAGTTGTTTAAGAGTGGTGTGGTGGAGCATGCGGAAGAGGTGTGTGGTGTGAGACGAGTGTGTGGTGGTTTAAGAAAGGGAAGTGAATGGTGGTGCGAGGAAGTAAGTATGGCTGTGGCTGAGAAGAGATGTGCATATGAAGTGTGGTTGCAGAGGAAGGATGAGGTGTCATATAAGAGATATAAGGAAAACAGGAATAGGGCGAGAAGGGCTGTGCGTGATGTTAAAGTGGCAGCAGATGAGAGGTGGGGTAGGAGGTTGACTGAGAATTTTCAACAGAATAAGAAAATGTTTTGGAAGGAAGTGAAAAGGGTGCAAAAGGGAGAGTCTGGGAAGGAAGAGCGAGTAAAAGCAGAGGATAGAAGGATGCTAATTGAGATGGATGTAGTAAGGAAGAGATGGGCAGAGTATTTTGAAAGACTGTTAAATGTAGAGGAGGAAAGGAAGGCTGAGATTGTGGCAGATGGAAGGGTGCGCCACTGCGGTTCTAGAGCTTTCATCTACTAGAACAAGAGGCTGTGTAACCTTGTCGAGGTGCAGTGGCTTGACCTACTTGGTGTCTGCTTGGGTCTGATGAAAGCAGATCTGTAACCTTCGGGGAGCAATAGACACCTTGGTGGAACTAATTAACAGTCTCGAGGACCACGACAGGCCTAGCAAGCTGGTGGTCTTGATTATTCCTGCTCGTGAAACACAAGTGATGGCTCGGAACGGACGGAATTTAGGGCAGGACCTGGACATGACACTGGACAATCTCTTAGGAATATACGATTAGGCGCAATTAATGCAACCACGTTAAATGGCAAAATGGAGGAGGTGGTGGAGCTAATGCTGGAGAGAAAAATCGACATCATGGGAATATATGAAACCAGATTAAGTGGAGAAGGTACTAAAAGATACATAATGATTACCAGCTAATTTATAAAAGAATGGAAAACGAAAGAAAATATGGAATTGCATTTATTCTTGCACCAAGATTTGCAGGACGAGTAGAAAGTATATATCATGTAAATAAGAGAATACTGTGCGTGAGACTTAAATTAAGTACAGGTAAAGTTTCACTTATGCAAGCATATGCACCGCACCAGGGAAGACCTCAAGAAGAAAAAATCATTTTATCCGGAACTGCAAGACACTTTGGATACAACGGAGAATGTAGATAAGATCATTGTGGGAGACCTGAATGCTGATGTGGGAAGAAACCGAAACAACATAGAAAGTGTGATTGGTGCTTTTGGAATTGGAGACGTAAATAGTGATGGTGAAAATTTGACAGAATTCTGCATGAGGAACAGCCTGGCCATTACGAACACATTCTTTAAACACAAAGATACCCACAAATGGAGCTGGTTCAGGTGGAATTCTGACAGAGCAGATTATGTGGAAAAGTCAATGATTGATCTGATTCTTACTAACAACAAAACGATTTTCAGAGATGTGAAGAGTATTCCTTCTGTATCACTAGACTCTGACCACCGCTTGGTACTAGCAAAAATGAGAATAAGAACATTTAAGCCGTTGAAAAAGCTTGTAAGGGAAAGAATAAAAGTAGCAAGTCTGAAAGAACACGAAGTTGCACAACAATACAAAGAGATAGTTTCTGAAGCTAGACCAGCAGATCAAGAAACTGAAGATATCGAGCAAGAGTGGGAGATCATGAAAAAAAGAATTATCCAAATAGCAAAAGAGGTGCTTGAAACAAAGAAAATCAGTGGAGGGAAAAAAAGAAAACAGTTTGGTGGACAGAAGTAGTCAGAGAAGCTGTTAAGAAAAAGAGTTGCTTTTAGAAAGTGGATGAAGAGAAGAAATCCGGAAAACAGAATAGAATATGAAGCAGCAAGAAATGCAGCCGAGAGAGTAAAATCAAGAGCAAAAAGAGACGCATGGGAAAGGTTAGGAAATGAACTGGAAGGGGACATGTCGGGCACAGAGAAACTTATATACAGTATAGCTAAGAGCTACAGAAGAAAAGTTGAAAGTGGAGTTTATTCAATCAAAAACATAACTGTAGTAATTGTAATATAATTGCAGTAATGCTAGCATTTGTAGTTACACAATTGTAGCAATTGTAACATAACTGCAGGAATCACAAGTGTGGTCACTGTAGCTATACTGTATAACTGATACATATGTATAAAATTTATACAATAATAACAATACAATCATATCATGATTTGCCATACAGTATCTGATGTGCTTATTTATTTGAGACACCATAGATGTCTTGGCTTAGTTATGCTGCACACTTTATATTTAAATATCATATGTAACCCTATATTTTATTTTATATATAATTATATATACAATATTTACATATGTACGGTATTCACTTAGTTTCACACATCACTTGACACTATAATCCTCCAAAAGTTGTGAAGTGAACCTGATATGTTTGATCATTTTTAAGTTCATCCTTAGGTATAGGCTGAAAGTACGTACGTGTGTGAATGAGTGTTGCATACTGTTGCTAGCTCCATTTGTGTTAGGCATTTTCACTTGATTTTTCTTGTAACTGTAATATGAAGGGTATGTGGTTACTTATATTTTAATTCTCTGGTCTTACTTCATATGTATGTGTTATACGTTGATGTAAGGATATACCTTTACGTTGTCTATCACTGTGTATATACGTAAGGTTGTATATAAATGAAGTAGTACTATTAAAGTAATGGAGTAAATGTTCGACTCAGTGATATTAATTGTAGTAGTGGTGATGATGGTTGAAGGGTGTTGGTAGGGTTTGGTTGAGGTGGGTAAGTGTCCTGGTATGAATGCGTCAGCACACGGTGTCGTCACTGTGGGGTAGGCAGACAGGCTGGCAGACAGGTGCAGGATGGCTGGGTGGTGCAGGATGGCAGGATGGCGTTGTCAGGCACTCGAACTGATTGACGTGTTATGATGCTCTTAGCAAATGATGACACTGCTGAGCTGCTGCCTAACTCTAGTAGTAGTAGTGGAGATGATGATGGTGGTGGTAGTGTTGGAGAAGGTGGAGATCGTGGTGGGGGGTGGTGGAGGTTAAGGGAGGAGGGAGCAATGGAGGTCAGATGTGCTGGTACATCACCAAGCTGGGTCAACACTGTTAGCACAGTACAGATGCACTTCCTCCTTTCTCACTTTTGCTGATTATTGTTTGTTGTTTCTCACTTCTTTGTTCACTTCTTCTTCTTAACTTGTAGTGTTTGATTTTCCTTACTTATTGAGATTAACTTGTAGGCTTGTAGAGTTGTCAATAGACATAGTTTCTCATTCCTATTGTTTCTCGTAAATCGTGGAGTTGTTGTGGTGGTGGTTAGGCGTGATCAGGGACGAAGTTAAGGTGCATAGAAGCTCTGCCAGCTCTTGCTCTCTGCTTTGCTTGTTTGATTTTTTGTTTCTTTGTTTCTTGTTATTTGTAATTGCATGAAGTCGCCAAATTCAGCGTAGTCGGTTCGTTTACTGCTGTTGTTTACCGCCGTAGAGGTTAAGGAGAGTAGTTTGCTGCATATAAACTCGTTAGGCGTGGCTTGATTGTAGTCACAGATTACACTCATTATAATTTGTTTGTTGGTTGTCGATGTGCGTAGTTTATCGTTGTATAAACTCGTAAGGTGTGGTTTGATTGTAGTTGGTTCGTTTTTACCGCTAGGCACCAATGTAAGTGGACGTAGTTGGTTCGCTGTTACCGCTTGCCACCAGTGTAAGTGGACGTTGTTGTTATATGAATAAAAGTTAAGAACTTGGCATGACCTGTGTAGCCTATGGTTAGTAGCAGTTTGACTTGATGCAGTCCTCCTACTTTACTTTCACTCTCCTACTCCCTATCGCTTTCTGGGAATCTCTCCCGCTCACTCCTTGTCTAACACACTGACTACTCTGTCTAACCTTCCTACATGTGATATCAGACTTATAAACCCCTTCTAGCCTCCGGCTAAAGTGTGTAGGCGTACCTGTGCATACGTTTGTGCGTGTGTGTGTGTCGGTCATGTTTCTGGCACATGATCAAGTGTGTTTGACATTCTTGATTAGCCTAGGGTAAATGTGTACATTGTGTTATGAGATACATACTAATGCCTATATATCTTGATAGTGATTTACAAACGGGCTTAGCGTGACGGCCAACCTCCCCTTTCTCCATATTCTGCCCTAATTGTGCTCTCGGGCATTATCTGTCCCCTTTCTCTTACTCTGTACTAATTGTGCTCTTGGGCATTCTCTACCCCTTTCTCTTACTCTGCCCTAATTGTGCTCTCGGGCATTATCCCCTTCTCTGCCATGAAGGGCTTCTCTCTGCCATTATATACAGGTGGGAAAGGATGTTTAGGTAAGGTAGTAGTGTCTGATAAGTATCCTGTGGACTTCCACGTGTTTGAATACATCATGAGTTTCTTGATTCTTTGGGCTACGAGGATATTTTGAGAAACATCATATGTTAGGATTCTTGATAGTCTGGGACAACAGACTGTGTACAGATAGCATGTGAAATCAGACACTACATCCTGTACATTGTGTTATGAGATATATACTAATGCCTATATAATATCTGCATATCGATGTTTGGTTGTTTCTTCCTGGAGACCTCAGACATGACTACCTGTTTTACATATTGTTACCTATTGGTATATAGTTACATAGAATACTGTGTTATAACATATGCTTACACATGATGTCAGCTCTTACACATCATTTGGCTCAATCTCGTGTCGTTTCGTTCCAATCTCACAATATCCTCGTCTTTTACGCTTTATGTTTCACTGCCGTAAAATATAACATTCATAATGCTTTCTTTTTTGTGAAAGATAAGAACACTCAAAGTCTCAGGGTCATAATTCCCCAGCTTTTTCCACATTTTATGCATCCTTGGAATGGCACTGTGTTCTGCACCATCCCCTGCTTTGATGACATCACACAGGTAATAGAATTTGTCTACAACTTCCAGTGGCTCAAGTACCATCAAGAATCCGACTGTGCCCCAAGGTCTACGGCACTTGAAATCCACCATCAACCTTAAAATACCACGCACTTCACTACATCTCTTAGCTGAAAAAATATTGTCTGATAGCAGCAAAACTGCAATATAAATCAAGTCATCAGTTGAATGGACTGCAGGGAAAGATACGACCAAACAAAATGATTCTCGACAGTTTACCGTTACGAACACATGCTTATTGTATTTATTGCTTTAAGATCAATCTACAATTACTTCCCGAGGAGTCGCTTTCCAGTCGCAGGAGGATCCTTGCTCCTCTTCCTAGATATGTTTTCCATATAACATTTCAAACTTTGGGTATATAAGAAGCTTCTTTTTCCTTTCCATTCTTTTTTTTCTCCAAAAGAATTTATCTAGTTTAAGAAAGGGTATTCCTTGTCTCATCCCTGTCTCCTCGTAGGAACCAAAAAAACAGAGGAGGGGGTCCCTAGTCTCCTCACCCTGCCCCTTTTAGTCGGCTTTTACGACACGCAGCCGTTCAGGTCAGGTGCGAGTAAGAGGATGGGTCGATTATGATGTGGCACGGGTAAACCAGCTCTGATGTCGGGCCCTGCTGCGGATGTCGCTGACTGCACTGTGCAGTTGACCCTCGTGCGGTGTGGTGTGGAGAGGATCCGTCCCTTTTGCCCCTGGGACTAAAAGGCGAATGAATGTGTTTGTGCAGATGAGTAAACTGGGAGTGTGTCGTCCTGTTTCGGTTACCTCCCTTTCTTGGGGGAAGCAGCCTAGATGTATAGAATATAGAAAAGAAAGGGTAGTCATAACAGATAGATTAATGAAGGGCATATCAAGCCCCTACATATCGAAAAGTCCCTCCCGAGCTGAAAGAAACGAATGGAGGTATAAAAAATGAAATAATATAAAATCACAGTACTTAGAGGTTTAAAGATTTTTTTGGCACTTTAGTACCTCCTCTGCTATAATTCCTAATTTTCCAAAGCTATTGTGCTCCCACCTCAACAAATTCGTGCATACAACCTAATAAGCCTGATGTACTTAGTGAGGAGTAACTTTAACAGTGGCTTTGTGAAGCACATAGTGAACTGGACGATTCATTACACCAACTTCAGCGTGGACACCAAAACACAATGGCGGAGCTCACCTGTACTAAACCACAACAAACTGTGTCTGGTAAGCCATCACTGACGTGCCCTGCTAGAGAATTTCTAAACGAGAAGTTTACAAAACCACAACTTCAAAAGCACTGTCGTAAACTTGGATTTTCAAATGTGTTGTTAAGAAAAGACGACCTAATAGACATGATAATAATTCAGAGCGCGTTGACCCCCACACTAGTGCAGTGACCTCTGTCTGACCCTCGCGCAGTGCAGCGACCCCTACAGCTAGTGGTAGTGATAGTGCAGTAATTTCTACCTCTAGTACAACACCAAAGGACCAAATAATCCACCAAAATTATGCAAACTATAGTGAGATAAACTGAATTCATGAACAAATAACAAACATCAACACCGCTCTGTGCAAACTAAGTGTACGCGTGGCAACACTGGAACAGACCACCCAGTGGCTGAGAAAGGGCGCGATTCACAAAAATGGCGAAACACAGTGTACCACCGTGAACCCGGGACTAGAAGAACTGATTGAGCGGGTTAGCAAACTTGAACAAAATTCCAGAAATAACTCAATAGCAATAAACTCATTTACTGAAAAGTGTCTCCTAATGGAAAATAAAATTGTGGCACTGGAGGAGACGGTAGCCAACAATGCGCAGGCGAGGGAAACTCAACCTGACAAGCCTCACCCGAACAGGAAAACTCTACTTCTGGGTGAAATCAACTTCGCTAACATAAAAGTGTCAGACCTGAAAAATAACTGCACGATCGGGACATTACAGGAGGCCAATATCGACCTAATCAAGTGCTGGGTCCATGAAAAGCTATCATGGGTCCCGTCCAGGTGCATAGTATACTGCGGCACCTTTGATGTCTTGGAAAACGAGTCCCCGTCGCCAGTCCTTGGCAACTTAGGTGCACTGGTCAGTGAACTAAAACAGAAAAACGAGAACATGGAAATTTATGTATGTCTCCTAGTGCCGACCCTGCAATCTGACACACTGCAAGCCAAAGTAAAAGACTACAGCGAACAAGTAATAAAGTGGACTAACGACAATGGTATATGTGCAGTAGAGCCAGACCTCTCATTCAGGCTAGGCACTGGGGATATTGATGAGGTCTGCTTCAATGAACATGGAGAACATCAGGGCTCACTTCTCAGTAGAACTGGTGTTGTGAGGCAACTTCACGTAATGGCAAAACAGATCCCAGACTTCAAAGACCACATTAATTGGGAAAACGTAAAAAACTCGATTGGGAAAACGTAAAAAAATAAAACTCGATTCAGGTCAACAAAAAAATCTCAATTCATAATGAACCAAAACGAGAGGAAATGGGGCAACAGGCCTACCAACCCCAACCCCCCTACCTCCCCCCATCCCCCAACACACCACCGAGACAAAGATGGGTGGGAGGTGGCAGGTGAGGGGCGCCACAACCCACGACCCAGGAAAATGTGGCAACAGGCCTTCCCCCCACCACCCCTCCGTGACCCCTCACCACGCGGCCAGATCAGGTCGACAGCATCTCAGCAGGTGCGACGGCAGGCCACCCCCCTACCTCCCCTCCGAGACTCCCTACCACACGGGCAGGTCAAGGCGACAGAAACGGCTAGACAGGACACAGGAAATGCCTGGGCCTACCCGAGGTCTAGGATTCACCCATCACAGCCTCCTCACCATGACAACGCTTCTTGGCCTACTCCCCACGAAGCTTCCCCATACCCTTGTGCAGGCAAAGAAGCATGGGTGATGACAGGACCCTATACAAGACAACACCCACACAGTAACAATCAACACCATCATGTGGGTAACAAACACGATTGCTCCACCTGTGGTTATAGCCGTCAGGAGTGGGATAAGGTGCACCAACGGACTCGTCACACCTCACTCCACCACACCCTACACTCCCAGCCACCTCACTCACCCCACCCTACACTCCCAGCCACCTCACTCACACTGGGACGCCTACACTCAACCCCGCTACAGTAAACCCCGATCCCGTGGGAAGCACGGCTGCTACAACTGCGGTGAATACAATCACCAATCACACTGTAGATTCGACCACAAAATACAGTGCAGAATATGTTACCAATTAGGTCATAAAAGCCGATTATGCAATTACTACAGTACATAGGGGTGTGGGGAAGAAGGTCTAGCCGACAGAGTATCAACTAACGTAAAGGATAAACTTAGAACATATTAATGCTCGGTCACTACAACCTAATTTAGACGAAATCAAACATTTAATTAAGGAACGAGAAATAGACATTCTCTGTATCAGTGAAACCTGGTTACTTCCCCACACTCCTGATGTACTGTACAAGTTAATATACCTAATTATAATGTATTTCGATGTGATAATGGACGTGGCTCAAGAGTTTGCATATATGCACACCAAGGTTTAAACCCAGAAAAAATTAACACAATGGTAACAAAAGAAACAGGCGTTGAGGAAATTTGGATCAAAATACAATGCAGAAAACTGCCATCTATCATAGTTGAATGCATATACAGACATCCGAAAGCTCCTTCCACCTCTTTTGACTACATTGTTGATATTATGAGAGCCATTTCCTTGCGTTAAAAAACTATGCTTGTCTTAGGTGATCTAAATGATAACATCATATCAGAAAACAGTAAAATGTCCAAAATCATAACAAACAATCAACTCTGCCAGGTAATAAATAAACCCACACGAGTTACTCCCACCTCCTAGAGATCATCATCACAAACAAACCCGAATTAGTAATTAACTCTGACGTTGTCCCCAATGCTATCGCCGACCATGATCTTGTTACTGTAACAGTAAAAATAAGCAAACCTAAGCGATCACCCATAATAAAAACCTTTCGAAACCTACATTTGTATAATAACGAAATTTTCTGCTCTCACTTAATAGATGAAGCCCATAACTTGAACCATATACTTCAAACCGATAATGTTAACAAACAAGTCAATATTTTAACCTCGGTATTTACTAGTAGTTTAGACAGCTGTGCTCCGATGATAACCAAAGAAATACGCCGACCCTTCGCCCCATGGATAGTAGGATTCGCGATGCCACGAGCGACAGAGACGACGCGCAGAGAGCTCTAAAGTGAGACCGATTTAATGTAACTTTACAAAATCAGTATAACACATTAAAAAACAAGTAAAAGGTCTTATCAATTATACTAAAAGACAACTTTATCGCACTCAACTATCTAATTGCAAAGGTAATACAGCTGCTACATGGAAAGCAGTTAAAGACATAATACCCCATAAAAAGAATAATTCCCCTATACCGGCATTTGACAATACTACTAATAAGGAAGATGAGTTTAATACATTTTTTGCAAGAGCTATCAACCACTTCAGTACCGTGACGTCTATTTCTACTTCAATTACTCTTCCTCCAGCCGAGTTTATGTCACTCAGGACTGGACTCACGTACTGAAGGGGTTAACGAAGGCTGTACCAACCCCGTGCACTTCCACAGATCCTCCGTGCTCTGAATAAAATCGTCTGGTGGCAGCAAGAACAAAATGAAAATACACCCGGCACTGAAGGGGTTAAAGACAGGTAACCCGCACACTCCTCATGACACACAAACTGTTAATAGAGCTAGTAACAGCATAAATAATTTCCGTCCTCAGCCTGTCGACCAAAATATGGTTATTTTAACAATCAAACACTTGCATGAAACCAGTTCCTTCGGCTCAGATAATATTTCACTAAAATTCATTAAGGACTCTTTATATGCAATCATTCTACCCAACTGTAATGATAAATACCTAAATTGTCACTGACATCTTTCCTAATTCATGGAAACACGCCATTGTTACTCCCCTTTATAAAGCTGGAGACAAAAATGATATCACTAATTATCGCCCCATCTCACTTCTACCGATCTTCTCCAAAATTCTCGAAAAAATTGTCTCTATTCAACTCCTGGAATTTCTAGAAACCAACAAACTACACTGTAATAACCAGCATGGCTTCCGTCCAAAATTATCAACAGAAACAGCTCTTGCTGTAATAACCGATAAAATTTATAACAACATGTATAATAAACGTATATCTCTCTTAACCCTATGTGATCTTTCCAAGGCATTTGACAGCGTCAGTCATAGGATCCTCCTCAAAAAATGTAAAAAGGTAAATGTAGACATTTTTTGGTTCGATCACTACTTAGCAAACAGAACACAGTCAGTTCGTATAAATAATACAATATCCTCTAAATTAAATGTGCCATATGGGGTCCCTCAGGACTCTATCTTAGGACCCATATTATTCAATATATATGTTAATGATATACAAGAACAGTTTTATAACAGTACCCTAGTACAATACGCCGACGATACCCAATTCCTTCACAGTGGCTTAGTAAAAGAAATTAATCAATTAATACACAAAACTGAAGTAACTTTGAGTAAGGCCAGAATGTATTACCTTCAAAACGGACTTCTGCTAAACACAAACAAGTCGAAGTGCATCTTCATAGGTACACGCCAGTTGATATCACAGATACCTGATGACATCACCATTAATTTTCATGACACCACACTCCAACCAACTAACACTGTGAAGAACCTCGGCGTTCATATGGACAGGTACATGACCTTTCATAGTCACATAACTGAAGCAGGCAAGAGAGTAATGGGAGCTCTAATGTTTATTAATAGAATAAAACACTATTTTGATAAAGATACTCGTGTAATCACAATCAAGTCACTAGCATTAAGTCACTTAAACTATTGTAACATCATATGGGGTAGAACCAATAACACTTTGCTTGTAAAAGTACAGAAACTACAAAACTTTGCTGACAAAGTTGCAAACGGAAGAGCCAGGAAGTATGATCATGTTACCCCCATTCTTAGAGAACTTCAATGGCTAACCGTAGGTAATCTAACAACACTAAACCTAGCTGTAACTATATTTAAAAAAAACTACATAATCTCCTCCCAGAGCACATCCTGTCCCTCCCGACCGTCAACAATATAACCTGCACACAACCAGGCAACGAAATAATTTATATATTCCAAAAGTTAACAGAGACACGGGGACCAGATCACTTTCAGTAGCAGGTCCTAAACTCTGGAATGAGCTGTCATCATACAGTAAAGAGTCCCATAATCTATATATATTTTTAAAGCAAAGCTAAAAAACTACCCACTAAGCAAACCTTAGTTGTATGGCCTCACAACTAACGAACAACTCTCCCTCAATGTACTATTGTCCTAAACCATATACTGTATGTACAATATGAACCGTATCATTATATTTACTGTTAGCATGTAAGTACAATGTTAGAAGAATAACCACTTTATGTGGAAATAAAGGTTTTTAATTTAATTTTAATTTAACTCTCTCTCTCTCTCTCTCTCTCTCTCTCTCTTTCCTAATTGTTGAGCTGATACCCTCATCTTTCTCTTTCATTATTTCCTTTGTAATCTTTAATATCCCGTAATTTCCATTCTTTTCTTCGCAGTCTTCATTTACGTTTTTGTTTCAACATAATTCCTTCTTTGTACGCGACGTTCTTTTCACCGAGCATCAGCTTTATACGTAAATTCATTGTTGCTGGTGGTGGCGACCTTCATCGACTTACCTGATGTGATTCCTACGTATACCAGCACTTTATCATTCTTTATTTTGTTTTTTTTGTTTCGCGCGCGCGCGCGCCTGTCTTTCTGTCTGTCCTCCTCTTCCAATTTCTCCTACCCTTCCTGTCACTTAATTACTCTTCTTTTCACTCCAGGTGGTTTTACACAGAGTCACAGGTTTAATGGTTTCCTGTAATCCAGGAAACTAACAACACTGGGTGGTAACCATATAACCAAATAAGGGGGTGATGTGGAGTCTGCAATGGTGTCCCTGGTAACTGTGTCGAGACGCAAATGAGGCGCCCATCAGGGAACCAAACCTCCCCACTCTGTCCCACGTCTTGCTGTGGCAAGGCGCTGTCTGCTGCTGGGAAGCATCGGTTCACTGCACGAGACCGCTCTTCAGGGGCGGCCACTTGCCTGCTGTTGACGAGTCTGCTTGGATAAACAGACAGGGGTTATTCAACATCAACACCTTATATTTACGAGAAATTATATATTTTATAATTCATGTTGCTTTAACTTTTTCTTTTCTATCACCTTTCTACTATTACTTTCATTCTTATACATCTTTCCTCTTTTTGGTCTCCTTTGGACGATGCTTCTATCACATCTACTACAGCATCTCCGCAAAAGCATACCTGTGTCTTTTTCCCTCTGCCTACGACCTCCAGTCTTTCAAACACCATGACCAGTCATCTGGGAATTAGAACATTTAGATTTTTGCAGTCATGTTACACTGCCTTTGCTGGTCATTTCAGTTTTAACCTATATTTATCATTTTTATCACAAATAAAATGGCTTTCATGCCTCCTTTTTCGTAAACCATCTGCTCTTTTAGTTGTCTTTCCCCAGCTTCATTGTTACCTCCTTTGGCTTCTACTTCTTGTCATGCACTGAAAAATCTTACAGCCCTCTGGTCTCCTTAATGCTCCTCACGACCCTACCCTTTGCTATTGCCCATCTTTCCCCAGCTTCGTCTTTTTGGGTGAGGCTATATTTCAGATAGGTGAACCTCACCTCATCATTTCCCACTTCCTCTTCCTTCTTTTCTTACTCTCCTTCTCCAGCTCCTTATTTTTCACCCCTTCATGTTTTGCATTTTAAACAAAGTTAATATCCTTCCCTCATATATTCTGTTTATCACGTTTTCTTTCCTATCCTCCTTCAGTCTTCCTCCATTCTCGTCTTCTCTCATTTGACCGGCACGTAACCTTTGACAGCATGAATAAAATACCTTTCCTTCACCTTACTCTATACTTCACATCCTCTTTCATTTTTTCTTTCCGTCATTCTCCAGCTTCACCTTTTCTCTCTCTGGCTGCAGCTTTTCCTCCTACTTCTTGCAAAGGTTTTGCCGTGGGCAGCGTTAGCTTAAGCCATCGCAAAGGTGAGCAGGAAGTCGAGCTTACTCATCCTAACACTCACTGCTTGCACAACCCTTCCAACGGAACACGTCGATTTTACCAAATTTACGTTCTGTTGATACCACACAAATCCACCCTTTATCTATAGCCTATTCACTGCATACATTCAGACTGTTTTTGCTCCATTACAACTAAATATGGTCGCTTAGCGATAGCCAAAAAATAGCACTAGAGTCATTTCGACCATGAAAGAACTACAGGTGACAATATTCTCTCCTACGAGTCAGGCTGCCATAAATAATGGTCTTATTTTAGACTGAATATATTACTAAATTACTTTCACCCATGAAAGGGTTTCTGGTGACAGTAGTATCAAAATCCGGCTATTTTATTCACAGCTGTTTTAAAATCGTCTGACATAAGGCGGAATCTAACATTAAGGGAGACGCAACCACGAGACGGTAAACACCGCTAAACCAATGACGTCTCCTTGTTACGGCTCTGCGAGTCTATTTTTATTTTTTATTTTTATTTTTTTTTAGTTTACGGGGCTGAAACGATTTGATATAGACGCGATGCACGTGACGTCACCAAGGAACAGCAAACCTCGATGGATGTGGTAGTTCGTACTAAAAACAATGGGGCTGAACTGATGAGTGTCCGTTTATAGCAACAGAGGACACCAAGGCAATGTTTTACTTTAGCGGGTCTCACCTATTTCTGGGATTAGTTTTCATTCCCGTATCCCCCCCGCCCCTTGCTTCCTACCGTTATCTGACTAAAAACTTGCTCCCGAGTTGTTGTTATTACTGTAGCCACAAGTTCAAGTGGACGGTAACCCAAGTAAATATAGACTGAACTATCCCTCCTTCAGCCATTATCCTCCTCTACGGGGTGTGGGGTGAAGAGAGTTGAAAGACTTGTATGTTTTAAATGGGATGCGGTTCATCTTGCAGTAGACTTCTTGGTATCTTTAATATTCTCTCGAAACGATCAGATCATAGAAAAAAACATATTATGAAGGTTCCCAGGGATCATACAGTAAAGGAACAAAAAATACTTATTACACGGGTACGGTAAAAAAAAAAAAATGTGCTCTGACGGATGAAGCAATGGCAATATAAATACTGAATATAGTGGCACATCGTGATACACACACACACACACACACACACGCACACACACACACGCACACACACACGCACGCACACACGCACGCACACACGCACGCGCACACGCGCACACACGCACACACACGCACACACACACACACACACACGCACGCACGCACGCACACACGCACACACACACCTGTTCATGCCACTGTTTTTCCTCTAAGTTCTCTTGCTTCTCTTGAAATTGCTCGCTCAGGTTGAGAACCACTGTTTTAGTTTGTAGATTTTCGTTTGAAAATATGAGACTAATAAGGGAAATTTTTAAATATGAAAATGAAGAGGAATGAGTGAACTAAAATAAAAGGTAGACCTGCTGCTCAACACGGCAACTTAAGGTCACGAACTGGACCACCATTGCTGGCAGTCTTTTCTCTGGACAGGTACGTGACTTATGTCATAAGTAAACTAATACGAATGAAGACAGGAATGTTATTATCTATGAAGCTTTCATCATTTTATGAAAAAGTATCACCTTGAACATGGCCAATATGAAATCTTTCAGCTACCATACTTTGTACTGTACTCTGGATGTTAAGTACGTACAATCGTCTATTACTGGATCGTGCTGAACAGTGACTGCCGCTGTAATGTCTTTATTTTCCAAAATTTATCTTTACCAGCCTGTATTTCATTTGCTTTAAAATTCATTTATATTTTACAGACAACGTTAAACTCTCGGCAAACGAATGCACGAGTAGCTTAGCCAGAAATGTTTGCCCTGCGATTTGCCTTGCATCACATAGCCTATTTCTTTGTGTTTTTTTCCAGGTATCGTGCCACAGTTTCTGCTGACAGGCATTGCAGACACGTCCATAAATATGTGTCATCGGTAATACGCAAATACATATAAAAACTCTGAAAAGTAAATGTTGTTACGACATGGTGGGGCTAAAGGAATATCTATCCGATTGCACAACGGAAACATTTAGAATACAAAGTGGCTGCTAGCCTCACCAAGTCGTAAGCTAAAAAGGGGGAAAATAATCAAGTGTAAATCACGTACTAATGACAAAAAGGGGGAATGAAATAAACAATTAAAAATACTTAATTTACTTAACACTAACTCAAAGCTACAAGAATAAACTCAAAACAGATTCATACAGGATTGTCGAACCAGGACTTGCCAAAAATATACCCTAAAGTTCCAAACATCAATAAAGATAAAACCAGGATACAAACTAGCCCCTGGGTTGTAAAGCCTCTGGAGGTTACAATAAAGACCTGGCATAAAAATAATGAGAACCTGGCACTAAAGTAAAGAGACTTAACACTAATATAACATGTGACATTAGCTAAAGCAATAGAAGTGACTACGTTAATAGCGCTTATAAATAATGGCAATATTAGTAAGAGCAACCCAATAAATATATCATGTGCTGAAAATAAACATTAACTCACGTGTGGCAGATATACTACAGTTTACAAAAAAAAACCCACAACAGAGCAGTCCAACACACCGGTCCAACTCAAGCCGCTAACTAACTCGTGACAGTCCCAGCCCGGGCCATGCAAACTCAAGGAAGCAAGAAGGGCAACTCAGAAGCAAGAAGCGAAACTCAAAGAAGCAAGAAGGGCAGAACCGAAACAACGGTCGAAACCACAAGCAGATACGAGACTGTGGTTCGAAACACCTCTAGAAACATCGACACAGAGCTGGGCCAGACTGTTTCCTACTATAATGTATTTATAAACTCTATTCACAAAACTTTAAGCAAGGTACTAATTAATGAATATTAAAGGTTCTGAGTATTATATATGAATATAAGCAACGTATATCGGCCACACGTAACAATGTTAACTTGTACTTTCAGCATGCTGCCCTATATGTGTGTCTAGTGAATACATGTCCATTAGGTGGCTGAGCTGGTGGGAGGTGGCGCTTAGTGACGTCATTACATCCTATCTGTCATCTTTAATCCAGATCATATATTCAACCTACGAAAGATCTGTTGAACTGGAGGGGTTACTCAATGCTAGTTTAATCCCTCCATTTCCGAAGTTTCGTCTAAAACCCCAAGAACGATATAACCACTACGTCCTCGGAGTGAATGGGTTAACTCTATTTATTCGAAGAAGCGTCTTCTAAGTTTCATAAAACAATCTGATTTTACCACGAACACAGTAAACAAGATGTCATCGGATTCAAGGCAGGCAGTTCGTTTTCTAAGTGCCTTTAGTGATTTCGCAGTACCTCTTCCTTGGCGATTTATTATGTGCATTACACCTCAAAGTCCCTTTCTATGTTACAGATGCAAACCCTGTCCATAAAAAATATACCATACATGAGAATACTGACGTGTAATGAGAAAAAAAACAATAGTAAAGGGTGACGAGCTACAAAGACCCTTGAATAACTTTGATTATGGAACCTACACCAAACCAGTTGGCCAAAAAAGCTGGTGGACACGACGGAGTAACTGAATCCTGAGACTGCGGAGTGCAACTAACATTTACGAGCATGTATCGGTCTGTAGTATAATCTAGCAACGTTTAGCAGCATCCCGAAGTACATTAAATGTGGCTGCACATGTAGAAGTTGGAATTAATATGGCTTGCTTTATGCGAACCCACTTGCTCACTCATCCATCTGTGAAACCACCCACAGTCTACCTATACACAGTCTGAGTGACGGTGACTGTCTGACAGCCAGCCAACCCAAACTAAGCCTGGTTGGCGCATGACGTAGCTCAAGCTGTGCAGTGCAGCTCCCACTCGCCCTCAGTCTGTATCCCCCGCGTGTGTGCTGTGCGCGCTAATATCCCTTCATGTCTCTGTTTCTCACTGTTTCTTGAGTGAAAATAAACATGATACATAATCATAATAATAATGTAGGCAGTAACAGATATCATTCAAAGACATCAGTAGACTAGGCTTTTTAGTTATTATATTGCTAAACAAAACAATGTATCACAGAAAAAGCAACAGATAATTTTATCCCTTCAGCCCAAGGACATGTTTTTAATGTTTTTTTTCCTACTAACACCAGACAATTTTATTAAGTTTAGGGAGCCCCTGAGCGGTGAAAGGGTTAAAATCTGTCTAGAAGACTGTTTTTAACTCTTGATTTTAGTAAGAAGAAAACATTAAAAGCATGTCCTCGCAGTGAAACGGGTAAATTCATTAAATCATGTTTAATCATAGAAGATTATAGAAACTGTTCATGAGATGGAACAAGTCAGTAGTACCTAAGAATATGGCAACCTAAGCATGACTAAATCATATGGTAAGGATAAAGAACACAGCAAGCCTGGTTAACAAAAAAAAAAAAAAAAAACTGGCATTCACTGGTTATTTATGTTTTTATTTTTTTCTTAATGAAACTCTACTTACACCAGATTTCTTGTTGTTCATAGTAATTATTTTATCTAAATATCTTATTCTTAAGATAAATATTTTAGCAAGGAACGAAGTTATCTGTGTTGGGAGATCAACACTAGCCTGTTCCACTTCACATATGAGAGTGTGTAGAAACTTAGCTCCTTCTCGCAAACCATCAACATGATCACCTTTAATTATCTCCCTCAAGACAAGTAACTGGAAATAAAATTTATTAGTAGGCATGAACAGTAGACCGCTATTAACAATGTCAGTCCAAGATTTTCTAGCATACTAACTGTTCCTGGTCAGGTATATAGAGGTCAAGGACAGCTCGCATAACATCACTAAACCACGCTCCCACGCGCGGCCGGTTCTGGTCGAAAGACAGTGTATTGGTTGACTGTGAAACCACTCACTACGACTGTCACGAATTTTCTACATCGTGAAATTATGTATCGTAAATCGTGACATCGATTGATTTTGCGGGAGCGACGAATAGTTCTGAAATGCGTGAAATTTCGCTCACTCTCTTAACCGTCCACTTCTGTACTTATATTCGCATCAAGTTGTCAAAACTTTCATTCTTTCGCGAGTGATTGTCTTTATGTACAGACAGTGCATTCCTCTGAGCGATAATTTCCGAACTGTCATTTCTTTGTACTTGCCTCCCTAGCCGTTGCTTGGCCACGCCTCTTTCACACGTCCCTTGCGTTGGACATTCAAACACAGTTAGTCGTCCTTTAGCAGTCACGAAGAGTGGGCTTGCGATACCCAACGCGAGTGATTTGAAATCCTGCAGTATCAGCGTTTTCCCGAATCTTCCACCAATCCTGATCGACTAGAGCAGCGACGGTCTCATCTTTACTGATTAGTATTTCTCTTTTGTTTTTCCTAGGCTTAAGGCTATTTAGCTATTTGTCTGAGTGCTTGAGTGAGTGTATTTCCCTTTCTTTGATTTTGAATTGATTCATGTAACGTAAATTTATTTTCTTGTAATTAATACATTTACAGTTCGTTTTCTTGAGCTTTGTTAAAT
>JAGKTI010008406.1:0-20870 GCA_018397915.1 Birgus latro
AGCATGTATGTCACCAAATATTTTTATAATTTATTGATATAAAAATATACTCTTGATAAATGTATATTTTTATGTTTGTTTTGTACGTAAAATAAGATACGGACGCATTTCTTTTACTAAATAATTTATTCTTCTGCAGGGAACTACATGTTTGTGCAGTGTCCAATTTAGTGTGGTTCACCAGTTCTCTACTTAAGTCTCTTTCATCAGTGTTGTAAGACTGTCTTATCATCTGTTTCATATTCAGATTAAGTTTATTAGCATTTGGAAATATCATTCTTTTCATTTTTTGTACATTTCTTTCCACAGTCTGTTTTAAATTTAAATCTCATACGTAAATAGTTTTCTATTATTGATTTTGTTTCTTTTTCGTTCGATAATCTTCAGTACTCTGTTTTCCCTTTTTCTTTACATAGATATTACTCTTAGCATGTAGAATAGCCTCTCTCTTTTTTTCTTAATTAGTATCTTACATTCACCCCGCCGATTTAATTTTTCTCTTTCATTGCTTTCTCCTCCATATTTCACCATGTTGGTCATTTTCTTCAAAGCTGACAGGTTTACAGTACCAAACATGTTTTTAGCATTCATAATCAAACATCTTGTACCTGCTCATCCTTTAAGAGTAAGTCATCGAGTTTTCTCTTATTGACCATGAATTCTCCTGTTTTCTTTGCTGATATTCATTTTACGTTCTAATGATTTTCGTTCTTTTTCCATATTTATTCCTCTCAGGTTAAAGTTTCATAGTACAATTTGGTGATTAAACAGCTCAACGCACCATCATCTAAAAATTTTCGCGTAAATTGCATAACCAAGCATTCTTATTTGCAGGCTTTCAGCACTGTGTGAAATTATTCCTCAAGGACTGTTATGTTTGCGAGGTATTTCGTGCATAGGCTATCATGTGTTTCTACAAACCTCTTACCGAATTAACAGAAATAGAAAATATGTCGATAATGAACACGCGCATGTTATTAGAGAGGAATCAAGAAAACAAAGTTAACATTGCAGAGAACCTAAAGGGTCCGGATACTTCTCACGGCCTTTGATAAGCCAAACATTTCAAGGCAGAGATTATCTTCAGAAAGTAATCAGAACATATTTCACAAGGCCTTAGAATGGAATATGTTTATGTAGGGAAAAGACTGGAAGTTATATCTTCCTTAGGAATAGAATTCTAAGTACAAATCTAGTTTATTTATTCCTTCGACACGGAGCCGCGGTAGCTTTGTCGGTAGTGTACTCATCTCCCAAATCTAGTGCCCCTAGTCTAGGCTTCGAATCGAAAGCATGGCAGATACATATATAAAGGTATCTGATATTATGTTCTTACAAATGCTGCGTATGTTCGCACTCTGCCGGTTTTAGAGATGCAATGCACAAACTTTAACACATATGAACATAGTCATTACTGTCCGGGGGAAAATGTAATTCAGGAGGAAAATGTAATATTGTATAACTGGAGTATACAATGTATAGCTGTGTGCTAGGAATGACTATCGAGTCATTTATTACGAGAGAATAGACTCGTGAAATCAAGTAGCGTTTTCACTTTTATGCTGGCTTACTTCGCCAATTCTCTAGAGTCGAGAATTTATAGACTTTCTCAACGGTACACAGCAGAGACTAGACGCTCAAGTAGGCTGTAATATTGTACCGTTGGCCTCTGAAAAAGTTAGTTTCTCCCCTTAACATTCAAATAATAATAATAATAATAATAATCGGGATCTTGGCTGAGCCAAACTCCTAGCTAACACAACGGATTTAAGGATTAATGCCAAAAGCTGGCTTAAGTACCAGTCGTGATTAATATAAAGAGTTGTGCTAACGTGGAGTAGCAAAAGTGTACTAAATATGTGGGGAAATTAAACACGACTGTTACATTTAACAAAGCTCAAGAAAACGAACTGTAAATTTATTGAATACAAAAAAATAAATTTACGTTACATAACTCCAATTCAAATCAAGAAAGGGAAGTGCACTCACTCAGACACTCAGACAAATAGCTAAATAACCCAAAAACTTAAGCCTAGGAAAACAAAAGGAAATACTAATCGGTATAGATGAGACGGAGCTGCTGTAGACGATCACCAACTGGTGGGAGCTTCGGGGATTCACGCCAATACAAGCTGAGATCTGATATCGCTAAGAAAAGTGATAACTCGAGCTCTCTAAAGCACAACCCTCACACTCCGTGGCTAGAGACAGACTGACTCTGTTTCCGAGTGTCTGAGGCAAGGGCGTGTGAAAGGGAGTGGCCGGGCAACGGCCAGGGAGGCGGAAGCGATAATTCAGAAATTATCACTCAGAGGAATGCACCATCTGTACATAAAGACAATCACTCGCGAAAGAATGACGAAAGTTTTGACAACTTGATGTGAATATAAGTACGCGAGCGGACGGTTGAGAGAATGAGCGAAATCTCGTGCATTTCAGAATCATTCGTTGCTCCCGCAAAATCACTCGATGTCACAATTTACGTTACATAATTTTACAATGTAGAAAATTCGTGACACTTCGACTGGTGATTAATGATGGCGACCATCATTCACTGACTTGATTTTGTGTCGTCTGTTTTTTCCTTTACCTTTATTATTTTATTTTTGCCTGCTCTCCTTTCTTCCTTCCCTATTCTGTCTGCCACTTTCTTTTACGCTTCTTTCCACTTCAGGTGGCCTACACTGAGTAACAGTCTAATGGTTTTCTGTAACCTAGGAAACCATTTACATCACTGGGTGATAACCATTTAACCAAATAACCTGGTGATGTGGAGCCTGCTTTGGTCCTTATGGTAACTTAGTAACTTGGCAGAGAGACGCAAATGCATCGTCCATCCAGTAACCAAACCCCCATACTCTGCTCCTCACCTCACTATGGTGAGACTGTCTGCCGCAGGGGAACATTGGCTCACTGCAAGGGGTGGCCCTACAGGGGTTGTTGCTTGCCTGAGGTTGATGGAACTGCTTGGCCAGACAGACAGAGGATTCTCCACAACAACCACATGTCAACTTTGATATGAATCTCTCCTCCTGAAGACACCCCTTTCCTGTTCGTTCTACTCCAGCATATGGAAGGACGATTCTGGCAATTCCTCCCCCTCCGGGAGAAGGTCTGGTCTTGAACCTAATATGGACTTATACATATAGGGATATAATGTGAACACAGTACACACTTTCTCAGAGGTACTAAGATGACTGTGTTTCTTAATAACAGATTGTACAGGTATATTCGGATGAGGATTACCAGAAGAATGTGTAAGACCAATTTATTTCTACTGACAAAAATACTCTCTACAGCATAGAACAACAGTGTATTCATGAAGACATTCATGCTTATCGTGCAGTACTTAGTCCCACTTCTGAAGGGTATTGTATCTTTGTTAGCACTAGCGTTCATTCACTGCTGCTTCCCCAAGACAAACATTATTGTCAACAGAAGAAAATTACCCCGCCCTGTCCCGGCAGATTTTCCACCACTGACTCTCCCCAGTCCCTGCAGATTTTGGGGAAAAAAAAATTGGCTCAAACCTCCACTTTTGGTGAGAAACATCGAAAATCCATAGAGAAATACCCACCTGAGCTTAAAAATGCCCGATACAGGTAAAAGTACCCTCACCCGGCTCATCTTCTATGGGAGGATTGGCTCCAGAGAGAACGGAGTATGAGAGGGGTAACTATTCCAAACCACTCGTTATACGTATTTATTTATTTATTTGGTACGAATTTATCCGTAGTACAAGAGTATTTTGGTTTTCACACACTAATATAGGTGATATTAGCGTTGTTTCACTCACAAACACATCAACATACCGCACCTTTTTAGCAACATTACCTGATCATCATTTCTGACTGTTCCTTCCTCTAACGCTACGTAAACTTTGTCCTCCACATTGTCATCAATTGGGGAATCACTTTGGCCTTGAATTTCGTACCGTGGCGCGACATGTCTTTACTGGCCAGGTCACTGGTAACAGGTGAGTTGCCAGGACAATGGCGTGGCAGGGGGGGAGGGGGGATCACGCGGGGTAAGGCATTGTCCCCACCTGGCATCGGGTAGAGGAAGGTGTCCCGTGTATACATACCAAGAATCATGTGCGAAAGTTGAAAAATGTGCAAATGATTGACTTGCAATTGCGGCGCGTTTATGTATGTCAACGGGAATCACAGTGACAAAACGTTCGGACTTACAAGTACGTCAACGAGAGCCGGCGGGTTGATGGAACAAGAGCTGCCCCTGCTGGGAGCAGGGAGTAAGGCAGTCGCTGGAGCATAATAGTGAACTGCCAAGTATTATAATAATGGACTACTTTGTCAATGCTATAGAGATTCTTTTTTTTTTTTTTTTTACCGTTTCTACCTGCGCTGGGAAACGCCACGTATACATGATCGGCTTTTGTTTACTGTGTTGCTCTTATTGCTTTTCTACTTGGTTAGAAGTTTGAATAAACTCCTGACACACTCATACGATACCTACAGCGCCCAGCTTTATAGGGTGCAAATACCCTGTCCTATCCCATCAAGCACTGCTATTCCTGCTCCTTGTGCCTAGTCTTCTACATCAATGTCATCCCACTTCCAGCACCATAGAGTACTGAGACATCGGCTAACGGGTACTAACCAAGCTAGGTGACGTGGGACATTTGTGCCATATTACCTAATTTATGCCTGACTGACTTAGTCAGGTAGCAGCTACCATATGTGCTTTGAAAATACTGTACTTTCGGCACTTTTCTCACATATTTGTCAGGCTATAGTATATGAACACAAATATAGGATGCAGCCTGGGAAAGTGTTAACTGCAGTCAGTGAAAAAGGTTATTTATAGATTCCCAAGAGTTCCTCAAAGAAGGAAAGAATGATAAATCTAAAGCGTACACTGATACTGGGAGTCAATCAACTCATATTCTGTGTTCTGCTACTTACTCAGTGATTAACTATGAATAAAGCAGCCTCCTTTAATTGAACTGTTTCACTCATATTGACTACAAGTGATAAGGCAGTATGACCTGTGAGTGAGTAATATGAGTACGCGTGTTGCTACAGCCATTTGGTGGCTTGTTGTATGAGACGGTACAGTCTGTTAAGGCATGTGGTGATAGCATAAAGATTTAGCAAAGATTCAGATATATTAGCAATGTGCTTCATAACAGATTAGGCAGTCATCGGTCTTGCTCGGGTCGAGCATTTGGAGTGGTCGATAATCACGCAGACAGGCAAAGATGACCATCTTCAGGACACCAGTGTTCCCTGTCTCAGTTCTTGGCTGTGATACAGCCATTTGGTGACTTTTTGTATGAGACAGTACAGTCTGTTAAGGCATGTGGTGATAGCATGTCTTTCAGAGAATGGTCCTGTTCCTGGTGTAGTATCTGAAAGCAGCAGCAAGTAGAGGAGACTAAGGAGGAAGACACAAACTTCAGCACTGAAGCAGTTGATCATTCCTGGCAGGATAACTTGGAAAAGGAAGACTTGCTTTCGGCATGGTGTCTGCCATATTAAGTGAGTGAGTTTTTTTTAAATTAAACAAATACACTATGAATTACTGGCTTTCTAAATGTATGCCTTACTTATAAACTCACAAAAATGAGGAAATACAAGACTAATTTTCTGTACTGTTAAAGAAAAACAGTACTGGGTATTAGAATTCAGTATTAGAGATTTACTCTATTGGATACGTTTATGTGAAGCCACAGAACGTGGTGAATGTTTTTGGCGTATCCGATACAACCAGGATTCCGGGGGCTTGAATGATGAGTGAATGGAAGTATGGCCCATTGAATTGGGCAAATATAGGCTGTCTAGACATTGCTACTCCTCACCCTGCCCTAGGGTGGGAAATGAGGTCCGGATGATGATGATGATGATGATGATTATAGATTGAAACTCCGTTCACGGTTGACTTTTTAAGAACTACCTTACATGCAGAAGATGAGCTTTCCAGTGACGGCTTCAGAGTTTTTATCCATCACTATTCTCGAGGGGAAAACACAAGTAGAAATGTATAAATCTGGCAAAACATGACAATTAAGTCAACAGTTTTACGTGTCTCTCCTGTCATTCCAAGAGGCAGTAAAAAGTTGCTAATTGCTTTGTACCACTTACATCCCAAAATGACGCGTCAGATTATGACAAGAATTTCTTTAAAACTACCTCTAGAACAATTTACATGATTTTGACATAAGAGAAAAATTTTATGGAGAAAATATTTGCTGCTATACCCACACCAGAATCAGTGGAAGAGTTAATGAGCAAGAAACAATATATTGAATGCATCATTGTACCCTGCGATGCACCATAGATAGATAGATAAATATATATATATTTATATTTTAACCACAGTTCTCTATTACAAAGTTGATAACAGTCTGGTATACAGAATGGACTGTGATAAATGTATAAGTACCTTATGAACATTATGTGAACTGTGAAAGAGATATGTAAATTTGCAATCATAGAAAGCAAATACAACAAAACTTGAAATAATGGAGAATAGTGTAAAGGAAGTCTAACATTTGGATATTAAACTTATTCTTTTAATATTTGATATTCTTTTTTTACACACTGTGACATGAACATTTCTCTGTACTAATAAGTCATCAGTGGTGATCAAACTGTAACGCTGCCTTAATTGTAATGTTCCCACATATTACATAAGAGGGGGAATCAGGTGGATGACAATTAGTTGGCCAACCAGAAAATAAGGTATCCAAATAGCTCAAGGTCATAGAATTTCCTTGTAGGGATGTTGTGGTTGACAAGGTGAAGACTACAAATGCCTGTGCCACCGAGGTCTTACAACTTACTGATAGTGCTGAAGGATTTAAATGAAACTGATAGAGCAATGTGCCTTTTACCCCAGCCTGTGCTTTCACAGAGTAACCTGTAAAAAGGGTCATTTTGTAAATCCATTCACATCACCATATGGTTTCAAATCATTGTGCTCTTCTAACATTAGTGCTCACAGGATTTTGACAAACTATCCAATTTAGTTGTGTTAGATTCATACTACCTGTACTTATTTCATTGTTAAATTCTTTTTAGATGTTCCTAGGGAAAACTTCATCTGTGACAGTGAACTCATATTAAGATTAACTGAACTCTACTTTCTAATCTTCTAGGCCTTCCTGAATGCGCGCGCACACACACACACACACACACACACACACACACACACATACATCTACCTGAACTGTAATGAACTATAATGTACAAGGCACGGCTCATTCTGAGATGAGTGACCAAGATGAAGGAAGAGATGATGCCAGAGAAACAAAGCGAAATGTCGACAGCGTGACTGGTGGACAGACAAGTTTGGGAGGCAGGGTGAGGCTCGGGGTTGAAGGGTAATGGAGGAGGGAAAGGGAAATGTTGGCAGTATTGGAGTGAGAGAGGCACCACCACAGGAGGGAGACAGGGTCAGGGTGGAGAGGGCGTCAGGGCTGCTTTAAAACGTGCAGGTCCCGGTCTTTGCTCAGTAAATCTTGCGAGAATAAAACGAATCAACTGGGTCGGCAGCTGAGGAAGCCGGAAGGAGAACACACTACCCTTTATATTTTGGAAAACAGATTTACGAAATCAATTCATCCTTTTCAATGACAAATTTCTCGTTAAGTACCTCCCTTCTGAATTATTCATCGCTTCATCACAAACTTCTGTGCTAAATGGATTAGCTGTCACTCATCATGACAAATGTTGATGAATATGTTGGATAATGCCGTGGCTGTAGTGAGCCATGAGTGCAATCGCGTGTGCACAGTTTTTACTGCCCATTTCGACTCCAGAGGTTTACGGCTAATTAGGTAGGGCGTATCAGTAAGCAAATGCTGGTTGTGTAACAGCAGAGAAAAGCTGATTGTGTCCTGAAATATTTTGGTAAGATTTTTCCAATATTGCAATGGGGCTTTTTACTCTACCACCTCCCCGGTCTACAACTGGCAGCACTCCCGCCCTATTACGCCGAGACTACGCCTCACTGAGCCTATGATTCCCGACCAGTCCAAGTTTAATTGCCTCCCCAGCTAGCTGCGATGCTGCTGAATTGTAGTTGTTTTATCGACTACTGCCGTCGTTGCCTCCCTCTCGCCTTCCTTTGCTAGTATATTTTATGCAACAACCAATGGAATAGCTAGATATTTGGTGACTGAAAAAGACATTTGACAATGGGATAAACCAAGAACTATGAGAGCTTTGACATTAAATCTGTATTCTTTTTACGGCACTCCCATAATTTTTTTGACAGCGGCATCACAGTCATTTAGTATTTCGTCAACATCATATTTCACTATTTTATAATCTTTAGTTTTATGTCAGAATCCTAATATATATCATACAAAATCAGTACAGCATCACGTTCCATTGGCTAAACTCAAATCTTAATGCGTTATATAGGATCCCACTCCACGTCAACAAAGTCTTATTACATTACACTTTGGGAAGTTATTACATCAAAAACTTGATGAATTACACCGGCTGTACTATATTTCTTCAGTTTCATTTAACTTTATTCAGGTACTAATACATTAGATCAGTGTAACTGAACTGCAGCCGAGGGTCGTGATTCGCTTATTGCAATCACAATATTCACTTGCAGCTTGTTGAAAATAAATACTGCATCACAGTACCATCACTTCTTTTGTCGCTTTTTGCAAAACACGGTGCCTCAGTTTCAGGGAGTTTTTCGAATTATCTTCAGATTTGGTTAACAGGTAATTTACATTATCCAGCAACATATTTTGGAGGAGGATTAGCATTCGGCCGCCGAATTCTTTTGTTTCACCCAAACATGCTGTACCTTGCAGCATCCAAAATTCACATCCAGCAATGCAACATCCCATAATTCCTCACGTACTTGCATGCCTCTGTTAGAGATTACATTGATTTGGATGGTACAGTACGTGCTGCATCATGTTTTAATGAAAATTAATAACAAAAATGGTTTTGATACCCAATACTATCATCATTTTCTGTGGAAATTTCTTTAAATTATTTCAGTGTTCCTTGGTACCATCACTTTTTTTTTGGGGGGAGGGGGATTTCTAACATTGTCAAAATGTAACTTGCTGCCATCATTTTTTGTGGAAATTTTTAATACTTACCACTTTGTTACTACCTACCATCATTTATCGTTGATCAAGGGAAGTCATCCACGGGGTGGAAAGCTGAATCGCGCCTCAAAGCAAAAGAGAAATCAGTATTATATGGTTAATGATCTGCAGTTTTGCCTTTGGTCCTTGGGCATGATTCAGAGTTCTAGCCCGTAGACGCCATCACTTGATGTTGTCTTACAGCAGTTTCATTCCATAACTACACTCCCAAATCTTTGCCTTCCATTAGTTCTTTATCTCCCTATCATAATATTATCGTATTGTATACATCACTCTTTACATATTTAACTACATCAGGTCAGTCGTATCTTACTGTACTGAAGTATTTTATTCTATTACAGCACTCATTTCATTACGTCAGAGAATAATATTATTGCACTTTTTAGTCGTATTTAACTATATCTGAATCATACTGAGCTATATCAGAATATACTGCACTTCTTCGGAATGTTATTGCACTACCTTTTATTTCCCTTCAGAATATCATTTGATAGTCTAAGACCTCAGAATGTTATCGCTGTATGTTAGAACTTTCTTTTATTGTACTATATTTCAATCCATTCAGTCACCCAAATCCATCAGAATCATAAAGGACTTGCACATAAATCTGTCTCTGGCTACACATCTAGTATCAAGATCCAACCCACCCACCTAATCTACCCCAGGGGCCTGTTCCCTCACTGTCAAATTATCACATGTGGAGCTACTTTCTCCCATTGACCTATATTGCCCTAAGGACTCATTTTTCTCTTTTGACTTATTTTTTCTTTATCAAGCTATTTTCACGATGTGTCTATTGTAGCTTATGGAGACATTTTCCATATGGACCTGTTTTCATCATGTACCAATTCTCCTAATGAACTTATTTTATCCATGCATCTATTTTCCCGTGGCTCTGTTTTCCGATGGACATGCCCTTCCTATGAATATTTTATCTATGGACCTAGTTTTCCCTATGAATCAGTTCTTCCTGTGGTCCTACTTTTACATCAACCTATTTTCCCTATTGACCTATTTTCCCTGATTTGATTTGCCCCATGGACCTTTTTTCACCATGGAGTTATTTTCATTCATGGAGCTTTATCCACATGGCCCAGTTTTTCCCTTGGACTTATTTTCGTCAATGGAGATGTTTTCCATATGAACCAATTTTCACCATGTACCTCTTCTGCCAGTGAGACTACTGACTATTCCTCATTTGACTATTTTCCTTTTTTTTTATTTTTCTAATGAACATATTCACTCTATGGACGTATTTTCCTCTATGAACCTGTTCCAATGAACCATTTTTCCTCATCAACGTATTTCCCGTATGGACCTCTTCCTCCTCTTTGGACTACTTTCCTTCACAGAGAAGCACCAACTTGGATCTGTTTCCCTTAACTTTCTTATTTTCTCTTGGACTATTTTCTTTTAACCCATTGGACTTCCAGTATATTCCAACTTGGGCCTATTTCCCAAAAAATATATTCCCATGGACCTACTTTCCCACATGGACCTAATGCCCCTTGGATCAATTTTTCTCCTACCCACACATGCACTCAATCACCCTTCCCACCCCATTCCCCACCTACCAGCCCACCCATCTCACTCACCCATCCAACCAATATTGTCCCCTCCCAGTCCAACCATGCATCTACCCAACCAACATTCCCACCCTGCCGATGTACCCATCCTTTCACTTTGTCAGCTCATTCACTGACCCATGTACTCAATCCCATCCCTCGCCCTCCCACATCACCGATCCGGCCCAAAAAACCTACACGCCCCTCCCACCCCCCCACCCCAAAATAATAATAGTTAAACAAGCCTACCAAACCAACTCACTCTCCTACCTACCCAGCCTACTCTTCCACGCTCCCACTCTAACCATTCCATTTGCCTACCCACTCCACTCACCTTGTCTACATCGCCCTGCCCACCCATCCACGCACTCATTCTGGCTATTCACCAGCCCCACCCACCCTGCCAACTACCCACTTCACCCACGTGCCCACCAAACTACCCACCTGACCATCATCCATAAGTCTTCCTACTTCCATCTGAGAACGACCCAACAAGCTGCTGTAAGTCACTAAGGCTAAAAATGTGGGCTTATCCTCCATGTAACATCTGTGAATGAAGAGGAGACCCAGGTGGATGGTGAAGATTAGACTCTAAGCCTGGGAAGAAGAACTGGAAAGAACCTATACGAGTTATAAAGTGAGATAAAGAATTTTGAATGCTTAGTAGATATACCGGTTAAGTAGACCTCATATTTATCTGTCTCTAATTATCTTTTTTATCTTTGTGTTCATAGATGGACAAGCCAGTAGGCGACGACGGCCAGCTCTAAGCAGGCTAAGTTTTGTCAGCGACCTGAAGTGAGTTTCGACACTACAAGTCAGTATTGTATGGAGGTACTCCAGTGCAACAACATTGGAGGAGTAGGCAGTAGCACCAGTCGAGCAGGGCAGTACTCCCAAGTTGGATGGAAAGCTGATGACAGGGAGAGCTGGAGCTTCCGTTTCATCAGCCCTCGGGACTAGTTCCTGACCATTCCCCTTTGTTGAACTTTTTCAGTGTTTCAGTAACACAGAGAGTAGGCCAGCATGCTCTCCAATACAAGTATCTCTGTCAACATCAATCTACGTGCACAGTGCACACTGCATTTTCTTTTCAGAATTTAAAAAAAAGAAAAATGGCGCACCTAAACCATGCCACGGAGCGCCGGGGGGGGGGGGGGAGACCATAAATGCCCCCACCATCCACCCCTCTCCCTGTGACAACTCTACAGTGAGCTGCCTGAAACCAGTGTCTGACTCAATTCTTCATTTCTGCAACATTCGCGGCCTTTCTTCTAACTTTCTCTCTGTTGAACACCACCTCTCCTCCTCTAAACCTCACCTTCTTTTCCTTACCGAGACTCAGCTGTCTGAGGCAACTGACAGCAAACCCTTTTCTGTATCCTCCTACTTTCTCTATACTCATTTCCAAGCCAAAGGTGGCTGTTGTTTATATGTATGCAACGATCTATCTTGCTCTCGTGTTCCTGGACTTGATTCTCTGAATTCTCTACTCTCTGGCTTCGGCTCTCCTGTCATTCTCTGACTAAATATATCTGAGCAGTTTACTTATCTCCTAATTCTACTGGCCATCAAAAATTCTTTGACTATCTTACTTCTACGATAGAACACATTCTATCCATTTCTCCGTTCCCTGAAACCTCCATTCTAGGAGATTTCAGTGTTAACCACCACCTTTGGCTCTCCTCTTCTTTCACTGAATCCACCTGGTGAACAAGCTAACATCTTTTCTATCCTCAACACCTAGAGCAGCTTGTACAGCACCCTACCTGTATCCCTGACCGCCTTGAAGAGAGTTCGAACATACTTGACCTCTTCCTAACAGCTGATCCTTCTGCTTACACTGTTAATCTTTTCTTTCTGTTGGGCTCCTCCGATCATAACCTCATTACCTTGACCTGTCCTATTGCTTTGGTATGGCCTGTGGACTCTTCAAAGAAACATCGTGTATGGCACTTTGGAGCTGCGGATTGGGAGGCCCTCAGGCAGTACTTTTGATTTTCCCTGGAATGATTATTGCTTCCATGACCGGCAGCCATCTGAGTGTGCCTTTCACATTACGGACGTTATTTTCTCGGGCATGGAAGCATACATTCCTCTCTCATATCATTTGACTAATGCAAGAAAGCCTTGGTTTAATCACGCTTGTTCTAATGCTGTCTGAAACAAGGAGAGGGCCTATAAAGGGTACCAGAACCAACCTACCCATGATTCACATATTTTTTATGTTTCTGCCCGGAATCGTGCTAAGACTGTTCTTCGCTCTGCTTAAAATAATTTCATCCATACTAAATGCTTTCAGCTCTCCAACTCGAATTCTTCCTGTTCCTTCTGGCACCTTGCCAAAAACCTTTCTAAAAACATTACCTTATCATCCTTCCCTCATCTTTTCTACTCTGATGGCTCTGTAGCTATTTCTTCTACTGATAAAGCGGACCTCTTTGCTCAGACTTTCTCCTCCAAATGCACCTTAGACGATTCTTGTGCTGTTCCTCCATCACTTCCCCCCTCTGACTTCCTCATGGCTGACATTAAAATTTCTTCAGCTGAAGTATTTTCTGCAACCACTGGCCTCAATACTAACGAGGCATAGGGGCCTGATGGAGTCCTTCCTGTTGTCCTCATGAACCGTGCTTCTGTGCTTACACCCTGCCTAGGTAAACTCTTTTGCCATTGTCTATCAACTTGTACCTTTCCTTCTTGGTGAAGGTTTGCTCTCAGTTGCTTTAACAGCCTGTGTCTCAAAAGATTTCAATTCAATTCTTAACAGAAAAATTTTAAAGCATCTTTCCTATCACAGTCTTCTTTCTGATCATCAGTATGGGTTCCGTCAGAGACGCTCCACTGGCGATCTTCTCACCTACCTTTCAGACTCCTGGTCATCCTTATTTCGGGACTTTGGCGAAAGCTTTGCCTTTGCACTGGACATCTCAAATGCTTTCGATCAAGTCTGGCATAAATCTTTAATTTCCAAACTGCTCTCTTACGGTTTCTATCCTTCTATCTGTGCCTTCATCTCTAGCTTCCTTTTTGGTCGTTCTATAGCCGCTGTTGTAGACGGCCATCGTTCTTCTCCTAGATCTGTCAACAGTGGTGTTCCTCAGGGCTCTGTCCTATCACCAACTCTCTTCCTTTTATTCATCAAAGACCTTCTAAGCTGTACATCTAACCCTAACAACTCGTATGCTGATGACTCCACCCTTCACCTTTCCATTCGGTTCCCGCAACGTCCATCTCAGCAGTTGCTGCAACAGACATGAGATGAGGCTATGGTAGACCTAATGTCATATTTGGCCCGTATCTCTGAGTGGGGTAAAAATAATCTTGTTGTTCTATGCATCAAAGACTCAGTTCTTACACCTATCAACCCGACAAAATCTTCCACAGGAGTACCCACTAATGTTTACTGATACTCAGCTCAATCCCGCATCATCCTTGAACATGCTTAGGGTTTCATTCACTCGGGATTTATATTAGAAATATCATATTATCTCTTGTAAAATCTACTTCCAAGAGATTAGGAGTGCTAAGCCGACTCCGTACCTTCTTTACCCCTGCATAGTTTAAGACTTTATACAAGGGTAATTTTCGCCCCTGCGTGGAGTACAACTCTCATGTGTGGGGAGGCTACCCACATACAGCTCTTCTGAATAGGGTGGAGTCAAAGGCTTTTCGCCTCATTAACTCTCCTCCCTTCAACCTCTGTCTCTGCCACACTGTTGCATCTTTATCTCTTTTCTATCGCTACTTCAGTGGACACTGCTTCTCTGAACTGTCTGCTTGCATCCCTCCTCCTCCTCTATGACGGGCGCGTAGCACCTGACTAGCAACAAACTCTCATCCCTTTTCTGTCCAACTCTCTAATGCAAGAATTAACTTGCGCCCAATCCTTCATTTATGCAACAGGTCAACTATGGAACTGTCTCCCTTTGTCTGTATTTCCTACTTCCTATGTTCTCCAGTCTTTCAAACACTGTGAATGCATCTCGAAATGATCGAAATGAATGGATCTTGAACTTGGCTCCCTTTTGTATTGTTTTTCTTATTCTCTCTTGGAAGGAATGGTTTGCGGGCTTCTGGCCATTGGTTCCTTCTTTCTTGCATTAAAAAAAAAATGTAAGAAAACATAATATTCATTTCTACAACTGCATCAATGCCTGCAGCCCTAATATACTTCTCTCTTGTAAGTGACCCGACTCCGTAGCAAAGACAAAAAGAGTTTAAGAATTGATTTGCTGGTGCTCGTCCATTCGTGGTTTAATGTTCTATTTGCAACTGAATATGACTGAAATGAAAGTGAAGTCTTGGATGCCGCAGGGTCAAATTCTACAACCACATGGTACATCACTGAGTGTCCAACACTATATGACCATTTCATCCCATGGCAACATAAAATGGAACGGGGAGAAAGTGGAGAACACTGGCTTGGTTCTCATCCTTTTATAATTTTGTAATGATGTATTTTGCTCAGAATTATTATCACAGCTCTGTAACATGACTCCTCAGAATCACACCCCATAACTGTATTTCATAGGCAAATTTATTTTCATACCCAAGGAAGAACTCTAAATTGGTAGAGTTTTGTTTATTGCAAGTGATATACTTGTACTGAAGTTTGAACACTGACGAAAAAAAATGAGAGGCATGGTAGCAATTTTGGGAGGTCACCTCTTGCACTGCAAACTAATCACACCGAATTTCCAGGCACCAGTAAATTTTGCATATTGTTGAATAGATTTAATTCCTGGTACCCTTGATGCGAAGAGAAGGATGCAAGGTATTAAGGAACTTTTATTAACCCCTTTCACCCAGACGGTATCATGTATATTGTATTCCAGTTGCTACCACATGATCGTTGTCGGCTGAGGAAAGAGACCCTACAGTAGAGGTACAGGGATTCATGAAGGATGTTCAGTATTAACCCCTGTGACAACCTCATAGGTCAGAACTGAAGTAGTCATAGGGGGATATGAAGTTATCTCAAGCTTGAGTCATAACCTCTGTGAGTAATATATGATGGCTATGATTTATAGGTTTCTCAATTTTATATCTTGTCAGTGACTTAGTGTCTTATTCTTACTCAAATGACTTACTCCTTAATGCAAAGATTTACTAATACAACCAAAGTAAAGTCACAACTTTATTATTTAAGATTAATATCCCATCACCTAACTTAACCTCTACTAGCTAAAATTTAACACACTAACAGCACTAACACACACAAGGTCAAGGTAAAGTCAGCAAACAGAGATAAAACTATCAGTCTGGTACCGAGATGAGCCGGATCTCAACTGCCTCGCTGGTGGTGTGGAGCCGTATATAAAACAGAGGTGTTGACTGGAGCCCCTCCCACTCATCAACCGGCTTCATGATGATTGGTTCCGGCATGGGTGACGTGAGGTAGTGATGTGAGTTAGTTTACTTGGGCCGGCTTCGCTTCATAATTCGCTTGTTTAGTTGCCGGCCTCGTTAATGAATTCCACCCTGACACACGGAGAGGTGAGAGGAGGTGCTAGGTATGTAACACCTCCCCCCAGAAAACAAAGCTTCTAATAGGGAAGTCTTGTTAGGATGTTGGGATGGACAAGGTTGCACTGGCCCCGGACAGGGTGTCAGCCAGGACGTTCTCTGCTCCTTTGATGTGTCGGATTTCCAATGGTTAACGCTGGAGAAGGAGAGACCAGCGGAGGAGACGCTGATTCGTGTGTCGCACCTTTTGCAGAAATGTCAGAAGATTATGATCTGTGTAGACGATTACAGGTCGCACACCATAAAGGTAGCACTCGAACTTCTGCAGGGCGTTGATGATGCCCAACAGCTCTTTTTCCACGATGCTGTAGGCTCGTTGGTGTGGCTTGAGTTGGGTCGAGTGGTAGATGAGGTGTAGAAGTCCATCATCGGGTTGCGGCTGCAGTAATACAGCTCCTGTTCCCGTTTCACACGCGTCCACATGTAATATGAAGGGTAAGGCAAAATTAGGAGATTTCAACGCGGGTTCATGGGTAAGAAAATCTTTAAGTGAATCAAAGGCAATCTGACAGTTATCATCCCAGTGAAATGGAACTTTCCCACTTGTTAGTCTGGTTAGAGGCATAGAGATAGATGCAAAGTAGGGGCTGAACCTACGGTAAAATCCAGCCATGCCCAAAAAACTCTGAGCTTGCCTTTTATTAGTAGGAGTGGGAAATGATAGAATTGCCTCTACATTTGCTGTCTTAGGTCGAACTTCTCCATTTCCTACCACATGTCCTAAATGAGTGACAGAAGCTGAATAAAATGTTGATTTGTTCAAGTTAACTGTCAAATTCCATTCTGTCAAAGATTTTAATACCCCTTCCAGCCTGTTCCGATGTTGTTCCAAGTCGTTGGCTACCACAAGAATGTCGTCCAGATAGGCACAGACTCCAGGGAGGTCTTTGATAGACACCACTGACGATCCTTTGGAATGAACTGGGGCTGTTACATAAGCCAAAAAGCATTACAGTATATTCATATAATCCAAAAGGGGTAATAAAAGCAGAGATTTTCTGTGCCTTAGGGATAAGAGGGATTTGATGATACCCTTTAAGGAGATCGAGTTTAGAAACAAACTTTGCCTGTCCCATACTGTCAATAAGGTCATCCACTCTAGGAAGAGGATAAGCATCAGGAATGGTCACAGGATTAACTTTCCTATAATCTGTACAGAACCTGACTCCGCCTCCTTTTGGCACCAAAATGGAAGGAGATGCCCATGGAGAACAGCTGGGAACGGCCAAGACGTTCTGTAGAAGGTATTCTATTTCCTGGTGCAGCAGTACGGTCTTCTTAGGTCCCATCCGATAAGCCGATTGACGGATGGGGAGAGTTCCAGGAAACAGTTCAATATAGTGTTGAATGTAGGGACACTTCTTGGGGAAATCTGAACAATTCTTAATATTTCCTAAAGTACACCATTAGTTCTTTGCAAAGCTCAAGAGAAAGATCACTAAAATGTGCAGAAACATTTTACAAAATCTGAGAATTCTTAAGGGAGGACCATGAAGGTATGGGATCCTCATCTTTTTCCTTAGGGCTACTGTTTACACACAGAACAATGTTTGAGGCACCCTCCTCCTCTGATTCTCTACAATGATGTTTCTTAAGGTGACTTATATGGATTAGCTGTTGAGACTTCCTTCTATCAGGTGTATCTATAATATAGTTGTTATTTAAAAGTACTTTTGATATTCTATATGGGCCACAAACCGTAGCAGACAGTGGGAAGGTATTAGTAGGAATGACAGCTAGTACTTTTTCTCCTACCTTGAACTTTCGAACCTTGGACTTTGAGTCAAATTTTTCTTTCATCTTCTGCTGAGACTGAGCTAAGTTTTGTTGAGCAAATGTACGCACTTAGTGTTTTACGTAATTTTGAAACATAGGTAGACACAGTTTCTTGAGTTGCATTGTCATTACTTAGCCATTTGTCTTTAACATCTTTCAATGGGCCACGTAAATATCTTCCATACAGGAGTTGGAAAGCAAATCCCAAACTTTCTTGTTTCGCCTCTCGAAGAGCAAACAACAAATACTGTAAGGAATCATCCCTATCCCGTTCATGCTTAAGGCAAAACTTACGCATCATTGCTTTAATGGTTTGGTGCCAGCGTTTCAATACACCTTGGGATTCGGGATAAGCACTGGACAGCTTTTGTTGGATGCCATGGTCGTCAAGCACTTATAAAAATAATATACTAGTAAAATTGGACCCTCTGTCCGATTGAATTACTTGAGGAATACCAACCCGAGTGAACATTGAAGTAAGATGGGCAACTATAGTCTTTGCACGGATGTTCTTCAAGGGAAATGCCTCTTGGTAACGGGTTGTTGGACACATGACTGTCAAGATGTATTGGTTTCCCTTTTTGGTGCGAGGTAAGGGTCCCACACAATCTATGATGATACGTTCAAAAGGGTCAGATGAGATGGAATAGGCTGAAGGGGAGCTGGAGGTATAGGTTGGTTAACTTTGCCTACCAGCTGACAAACATGACAAGATTATACAAACCTTTTTACATCATTTGTAAGGTTTGGCCAATAGAAGTGATCCAGTATCTTGTGGTAGGTCTTATTACACCCAAGTGGCCACTGTCACCATCATGACAGTTCAAGTAGTGATTGTCTCAAGGTACAAGGAACAACAATCTGAGATATATTAGCCCAAGCATCAGCTGAAGTTAACCGAAGTGGTCTGTATAGGCGCATTAGTACACCATTGTCATAATAGAAACCAGGGATCTTTACCACACCCTCCTTTGAACTCATAGCCTGAGTACGGCAAGAAGCTAGAGTGTTATCTTGACTTTGCGGCAGGATTAAATTATCCCTAGAGAGAATTTGTGAACCAAAATCAACTTGAGAGTTAGTTACATCAGTGGTGTTCCCTTCAGCCTGCTTGTTAGCGCGTCACCACGCATACTGGAAACAAGTCAGATTGTTCTTTGTCAAGGGTAGAAGTTGGAGAAACATCCATCGGAGCACTTCGAACTCGAACATTTGGTACCACTAAACCACCTGCTAAATCATTACCCAATATCAGTGTTACTTCTTTTAGTGGAAGATCATCAGTCAGCCCTACCGTCACATCTCCCTCATCAAGATCCCTCTTAAGATGGATCCTTACCAAATCAACAGCAGGTAACGGGGAGTTTAGCTGTCTTAGCAGAACAAGATCCCCCGTGGCATTTCCTTCTACACCCGGCAAACACTTTCGCAGCAACAGGTTTGGGAAGCGCCTGTGTCTGAGGATTTTGACTGGAAATTGAGGAGACTCACTAGGTAGTGATACATGACCTCGGGACATAAACTGAGCAAAAGGATCATTCCCAGAGTTTGAGTTCACAAACTGATTAGCTGGTTTCTGAGGAGTTTCAGGTTTCACTGGTCTCTGGGCTGTTTCGGATTTTATACTAGGGTTGGCTTGGACTGACGACACTTTGGATCTTTACAGTACATAATACTGTGACCTTCCTTCTTATAATGAAGATAGAAAAAGGGGTTATTTTTATTCGTAACAGAACCGGAGGGACGAGAACTTGAAGGGGTCACAGAGTTCCTATCAGATGAGGAGTTCAGAAGTTTATGCTGAGTCCGAGGACTCCCCGACTTATGAGTGAATACTCATCAGCCAGTTTAGCAGCCTTCAATAGATCGGTCTCTTTTTTGTCAACAAAGTAAAGCATTACATGATGAGGTAATCTTCTGTTAAACTGTTCCATTGCCAAAATATTTCTAACTCCTTCCATAGTAGTTACCTTAGCCTTTTTTAACCACTGATCATAACCCTTTAAGATTTTAACTCCAAATTCAGCATAGGTGGACTGGGGAGCTTTGGAGAGATTCCTAAAAGATTGTCTGTAACCTTCTACCGTGATGGAATAAGCGTCCAGAATACCTGACTTAACAGTGTTGCAGTCGCTGGTTTCTAAAGAGAGAGTAAGAAAAACTTCAGCTGCCTTTCCTGTCAGTTTCGGGTGTAGTAACCATATCCACTGATCAGATGGCCATTTCAAGTAACTGAAAATACCCATCTGGGTCTGACTCGACGAAAGAAGGAACGAGTTTAATGTTTTTGGACAGACCAAATTCGTGAGGAGGGTTGTTGGAAGATAAAGACTGAGTTTGGGCCAGTCTTAATTCGTGCCGTCTTTGTTTTTCGTTTTTTTTGCCGTTGCTTTTCGTCCTCCTGGGCCTTAAAAAGCCTTTATTTTTCGTTTTCTTGTCTTTGCTTTTAGTTTTCTCGGGCTTTCAACTGTTGTAGTTCTACCTCTAAACGCACTCCTTCAAGAGACCTGTTTCGCTCTACAGGCGGTTCTTTCGCTCCGTCCTCCGAATCACCGTCTTCTGGGTCTAGGTCTGACTCCTTAATTAAGTCCATCTTCACCAAATGGTCAGTTACAAGTTCAAGTCGCTGGTGACACGTCAGTGAAGTAATAAAAGGAATATCCCATCTTTGCAATAAATAAGACAAGTCATCCCTAGTAGCATATTTAAGCTTTCTAAGCTCACCTGCAGAATCATTCTCAAATTGTTTAGCATCAAAAGACATACTGAGAGGTGAAAGCAACTCCAGATGAGATAAGATACAATAACTTTCTAGCACCAGGCAATAAAGGCCATGAGTGAGTCTGGTGTGCCAGTTTACATACTAGATGAATCATATAAAAAGGAATATCCTG
>JAGKTI010008406.1:20907-31571 GCA_018397915.1 Birgus latro
TCTGTACCCAATTATCATCCCCCATCCTCTCCACATGTCCAAACCACCTCAGCCTACCTCTCCTCATCACAACACCAATACACTCCAGTCCCATCCTACCTCTCAACTCTTCCATCGTAAACCCAGCCCCCCCAGGCCTTGCACGCGGGGACGCACTGCACATCCACCTAATCATTGTCATTTCTGTACGTTTAAGCCTGCAAATATCCTCTTCTTTTACTGCCCAGGTCTCACTACCATACAGCATCACACTCCTAACACATGCTCAAAATGAGCAAGGCGTGACTTATGACGACTTATTGAGTAGACCTCTTCAAATAAACATCCCACAATGCTTATGGTAACCAGAACAACTGGTTACAGAGATTAGGCCCTTATGTCTCGAATACTGGGAGTGAATGGGAGAGACTAAGGTGTTAACTTCAATGTCAGTAATGAAATAAGGCCACGGTTTGCTGAGCAAATTCGTCCGTATTGATCACAGGACGAGAGAGAGTTGAAAGGTGGAAAAGTACCGAACTGACTTTGGAGAGATGATACACGCGATATTACTTTACTAGAGAATCCTTCAGCCAGACTTTGTGTGTGCTTTCTTACTAGATGTGAGTAGGCTCCCGGACAGGCCCCCAAATCCTGTGACAACCTCATAGGTCAGAACTGAAGTAGTCATAGGGGGATATGAAGTTATCACAAGTTTGAGTCATAACCATTGAGAGTAAAATATGATGGCTATGATTTATAGGTTTCTCAATTTTATATCTTATAGGTGACTTAGGTTCTTATTCTTACTTAACTGACTTACTCCTTAATGCAAAGATTTACTAATACTACCAAAGTAAAGTCACAACTTCATTATTTAAGATTAACATCCCATCACCTAACTTAACCTCTACTAGCTTAAATTTAACACACAACTAACACACACAAGTCAAGGTGAAGTCAGCAAAAAGAGATAAAACATAGTCAGTCTGGTACCGAGTTGAGCTGGATCTCAACTGTCTCCCTGGTGGTGTGGAGCCGTATATAAAACAGAGGTGTTAACTAGAGCCACTCCCACTCATCAACCGGCTTCATGATGATTGGTTCCGGCATGGGTGACGTGAGGTAGTGGTGTGAGGTAGTTTACTTGGGCCGGCTTCGCTTCATAATTCGCTTGTTTAGTTGCCGGCCTCGTTAATGAATTCCACCCTGACACACGGAGAGGTGAGAGGAGGTGCTATACTCAGTTTTTTTTTTTTTTTTTATCAAGGCGAAGATACACTTGACAGGTTGGTGATGATTGGCTGAATGCAACATCGTTTCATGATCTCTTTATTATTAATTAACAACATATGTATGAGTGGGAAATTTGAGTTAGAAAATGTTATTTGGACATGCTGCATTCAGCCAATTATCACCAACCTGTCAAGTGCATCGTCGCCTCAGTAAAAAAAAAAAAAAAAACAGAGAAAGGGGGGCACAAAACCCCCCCACCCCCCCCCCCACACACACACACCAGATCGAAGTTTCACGAGAGCTGCATATATCAGTGTGGAAGCAACAAGGATAAGCTGTAATAAAGTCATCTGATTAAAGGAGTCAACCAGTGGCACGCGAGAAACACCACGTTACAATGGGACAGAAAAACAGGCTGGGATTTTGGCATAGTGGGAATGACATCATTATTAACAACCTTCTATGACTGACCTCTGTAATCTCCATCAAACAATTATATAATCACTGGTGTAGATCATATGATTTAATAATCAAATACGAGTTCATATTTCGGCAGTTTAACACAATCAGGCCGAAACATGATTGGTATTTTTTTTTCTAGCTAACGTCTGTCACTTGAAATCAACATAGCAGACTCCCTTCGCAGGGCAAGGGTTATTGAAGGCTGCATTTTACGAATCCAGTTCGAAAAGTCTGATTAAAGATGAAAAAAAAAAAGTGTTTTTCAAATAACAAGAATTCAGTGAAATGAAATATCATCACAGCTGTTTTTGATCAAGCCTGGTAAGCCTGGCCGAGTAGACTCGTCGACCGTAGGAAAATTAGTCCCGATAAGATCGTCGCATTGATTCCCCACACCATTATTTCTGTGTCTGTGTCATAATGTTTAGTAGATATTACGTCAGACCATAATGATTGTCTTTACTGAAAAGCTGTTAATTCAATAGTTCTTAACTAATGCTAAGTCAGAACAAAGTTTGATGCACATTATGAACTAAGAAGCTGTTGAACGTAGATGACGAATGTAAAAAGAACGAAAGAATGTGCCGTCAGGAGGTACAACATTTAAGGTTTGATGGTCAGGGTTATGTCATAATTATGAAGCTGTTAGATGAAGAATTTTTTGCCGGAGAGACATCGAGGTGGCAAGCCTGTCTCACAACCCCACAACCCCACGCACCCAGTGGCCAGGCGTAGGGAGAAGTAATTAAGACAGGGGTTCAGTGTTGGGGCCCTGGGCTGAGTGGCGATAATAGTTTGGGTAATGAACCATCACATGCAGCTTGCAATATCCTCATCTCTCCTCCTGGCAAGAAGCTCTTGTTTCTGAGTTCATTATCTTCATCCCCCCACGATCGTTAGCCTTATGACCACTGTTCAACAAATTGTTGAGATTAACTCCCGAACACAGTAGTGAAAGAAGATTATCTTTAAAAGCCGACATTGATTACGAGCGAGGGTGAATCCCTCGCGAGTCTCGTATCAAGTAATGGCATTTTCTCACATGTGAGCGGCCCGATCCAGCCCAGCCCAACCCGGCCTGGCCCGACCGTAACATTTTTGAGAAACTTATAACTCAGCAACCAAAGTGACAATCGCTGCGTGGTTTGCACCATATGATAGCCCAATTCTTTAAGATTTGTTTTTGACAGGTTTCATCACACCCAGGCAGTGTACGTGGCACGTGACGTGCGCCAAGTGCATCATGTCGAAAATCTTCAAAAGATGGTCACAGGCCAGACAGTTTGTTATTAAGGCATGAAACTTGGTAGGTAGATAGCCATCAATATATTCTAGGAATACTCGGGGTGTAAGGCAACATTTCAGTGCATTCAGATTTAAAGGACCTCGCTTGTACCTCGCCGACAAAGGCATTTCACTGGTCATTATGAAAATGCACGGAAACTCTCGAAGTATCTATTAAATCAATAAGCCCGGAAAGGATAAATTACGGACTGAGGAGCGTGAGTGTGAAGATAAGATCAGTCAACATACGCAGATTAAGAGGACACAGTATTTGGCTATTGTTGCTGGCAAACGAACTGATTGAGATGTCAGTATCAGACACGTGATACGAGTAAGCTAGACTAGAATAATAACTGTCCATGGTATTTTAAACTGAGCACTATTTCTTATATTGTAGTGGAAAATTCCTCCCCATAATAACTCCCACAAGGCTCTGTTTGCTCCCAAAGGGGTAGTACCCCTCAAGTTGAAAACCGCTGGGCTAGAGTACTAATGTTGTTCACCAGCCTCCGGGAGAGACTCCATGGCAGGCAGCCAATGTTCAGGCACCACTTTTTTCTGAGTTTTTGAATTCATTGCGCTAAGTCCCCCGAGATATTTTTATTCTCCTGTGGTTTTGTAGGTTGATGTTGTTGTTGTTCGGTAGTCCGGTCTGACATGCCATGCAGACCCTTCGCTCCTAGGAAGGCAACCACCCATGCAGGGCTCTCCTATGCAGTGAATCAGTGTTCCTTTATATGTACATCAGGCAGCGCCATCCTACAGCCGGCGTGGTGAAGAGTATGAAGATTTAGTTCCCGGGCTGACCAAATTAACAGTGGCACCATATTAGCGTCCACATCACCCCATTATTTGGCTTATGGTTACCACTCAGTAGTATAAGTGTTTTCCTGGGTCGTGAAAAGTTAGTATGTCAGTCTGTGTACAGCCATTTGAAGTGGAAAAAAGATGAATAAAAAGAGATAGGAAGGTTGAGAGCCTTAGGAAGGGAGGAGGACAGACATAGAGAACTAAAGATAAAGGTAATAGAAGGAGTAGGCAACTGTTTACAAGGGGAATGGAAACGGTCACCACCACCTACCACCTGGTTTTGTAGGTTAAGCATTTCATAAGCCCAGTGATAGGAGTGCAGTTTGAGTGATGGTTTGAATATCCTAAATGTAAATGATTAACTTTTTGTAAATAATATATATAACCATTTTCATTTCTTGTAGTTAAGTTGCAACGAGTGTTTTATTATCCAGTAATGTATTTTAAATTAATATTTCCATTTCTAAAATCCTTACATCTTAATTTTGACATATTCCATTTTCTGCTTAAATTCGCTGAGCAGATTTAGGGTTGACAGCTTGTGGACCTGGAGAATTACCGATAATAATATAGACTGCGCTGAACAGTTGTTGGCTTACCTATCAAGTAATAAGTATATCGCGGCTGAGAATCAGGAATCTTCTTCCTGCTGAGGCTATTATGATTTAACTATTTTATTGTTTTTAGAGCAAAATTTTTGTACTAGTTGTCAATCTTGAGTACTATATAAAGTACTCCATGTAGGATTTCTGGTTTCCAAATCCACCTCGGTATTTGCACCGACAACCCAATAGCCATGGGATTTTATAACACTGAGATCATGGTGAAAGACATGTGGAGGCAAATGGAGAAAATATGTGTTTCACTACTGAAGTTGTTTGGCGAGAATGTAACTGAATGTTATATCACTGGAATCAAAGGTGAATCGCTTTATCATTTTCAAAAGTTAATGGTGATGTATTAGGGCAATAGGTGGGGGCGCTCACCATCTACTCAATCGTTGTAGTGCTGCTGCTGGGTGACTGCCCTTTCCTCTCTTCCTTCCTTCTCTCCTTCGTTCCTCTTCTGTCTTTCTTTCCTTTATTCTTTCATCTTCCTTCTGTCTACGGGTGTCTCTACACTGAGTGACAAACCAAACGGTTTCCTGTATGCCAGGAAACTATTTACTACGCTGGGTGGTAACCATATTACCAAATTATGGCGACTGGTGGTTTAGTGGGTAATTAAGGCACTTCAGTCGGATTGAGCCTGTGCAGGTTCATATCAAGTGGTGGTTGGGGCTTATTGCCCACGTAAAGCCACTCAGGGATAAGTGAGGCTTGTCGCTTTCATCTTAAATGTCAGGACCAATTTGCCTAACCCCTGGCTCCTAAGCTCCTCATGGGGCAACACAGGATTTGATGATGATGATTAAATAATTTCCCCGAAACTATAATTATTGCAAGTCTGTCCTCGTTTTCCTATACGATGACTAAGCTTGTGTTATTTGAGGAAGAAAGTAAGAGGCCTTGATATTATAAAGTAAACAGAATATTCCTGATTTTTTCTTCATTTCACATGATTAATAAACCTTGCAATAATGTCCTTTTTACTTCAGCAACATCATCTACATAAGCAGATTATACTCGATGCCTTTTTTTTTTCCGCTTTCCCACCAGTTCATTAACATTTTATTTTACTTTTTTATCTAGGTGAGAGTGCTTCTTTGCCGTAATGATTTTTCTGTCTTAATTAGTGTTTTCATATCCTTACAATGCCACTAGAAAAGTTATGATTTGTCATTCCGGATGGATGCACGTCTTACATAGTACATCGCCGAATCCTTTCAGTGAAAATAATGACTCATTCATTCTGTACTACTGATTGAATTCTTGTTATCCCATTACTCATTTTCTTGTACCTGTACATCAGTTCCTACCATTTTTTTTTTTTTAATTGCAAGGATGAATGAAAGGCCAAAAGCCCGCAAGATCGTTCTCTCCCCCCCTCCCCCCAAAAAAAAGAACAGAGAATCAGATTCAAAATCCATTCAAATCGAGATGCCTGAACACAGTGCAGTTATAAGGGTAGAGGTTATAGGCAGTAGGAAATAAAGACGGAAGACAGTTCCAGAGTTGACCAGTTGCATACATAAAGGAATGGGAGTAACAGTTAACTATTGCATTACATAGCTGGACAGGAAACGGTCCTAGACGAGTGCTATGCACTCACCGAAGTGGTGGAGGGATGCAAGTAGAAAGTTCAAAGGAGCAGTGACCACTGAAGTAGCAACTGAAAAGGAATAAAGATGCAACAATGCGGCGAAGAAACAGTGGTTGAAGGGAGCCAGTAAGAAAAGGATAGTTAATGGGACGAAAAGCCTTTGACTCCATCATATTGAGAAGAGCCGTATGTGGGGATCCTCCCCACAAGAGAATCCTGCTCTACACTGCGGTGAATAAAATCCTTGTATAAAGTTAACAACTGTGCAGGGTGTAAAGAAGACAAGGACTTGGCTTAGCACATCTAAGTACTTAGAAACAGATTATAGAAGTGAGGTACCTGTAATATGAACTTTTGAAGATAGTTCCCTAGAGAATGAAACCCCAAGTATCTTCAAGGATAATGCAGAGTTAAGCCTGATGATAGATTGTCTCGGGTTGAAAGATGTAAGAACTGAGTTTTTGATCCATGAAAAACAAGAATACTTTTGCCCCAGTCAGAGATATTAGCCAAGTCAGACATTAGGTGTGTCATAGTCTCATCCCTTTTTTGTTGAAGTAATTGCTGAGATGGGTGCAGCTTGAAGCGAATGGAAAGTTGAAGGATAGGGTCAGATGTACAGCTTAGAAGATCACTGATGAGAAGAAGGAAGAGAGATGGTCGTAGGACAAAGCCCTGAGGAACACCACTATTGATAGCTCCAGGGGTTCCCAACCTTTTTAGCACTGTGCCCCCCTTTGGTCAGGGCTGTATTCATGATCCCCCCCCCCCCCACTCTGCCGCCTAAACAACGATGTTTTTATCTTTTCCATGTGGATGTTTAAGATGCTAGATGGCGACACTACTGTGGTTGCTCGAAATGACGGTTGTGAAGTTTTCCTATCAAAGTTTCCTATTCATACATATCTTCGTGAATACTCTGTATACATCTGAATGGCCTAGCCCTATGTTGACCTTTGATTACCCCACCCCCCCTGGCAATCTCAAACGCCCCCCCCAGAGGGGCACGCTCCCTAGGTTGGGAAACACTGCTCTAGAAGATCAATGGCCCTCTCTAACAGCACTATAGAACAACCAGAAAGGTAGCTAGAGATGAAGGCACAGACAGAGGGATAGAAACGGTAAGAGGTCAGTTTGGATATTAAAGATTTATGCCAGATTCAGTTGAAATAATTTGAGATGTCAGGTGCAGAGGCAAAGCTTTTGACAAAGTCTCGAAAGGAGGATTACCAGGATTCTGAAAGGAAGATGAGAAGATCGGCAGTGGAGCGCCCCTGGTGGAACACATACTGATGATCAAATATGACTATGATAGGAAAGGTGCTTTATTTTTTGAAGAATAGTTTTAAAAACTTTGAAATACAGGATGATAAAGCAATTCTGCGATAGATAAAGGGCATGGAACGGTCAACCTTCTTTGGGACAGGCCGAATGGGAGCTAACTTCAAGAAAGAAGGAAAGGTACAAGGTGACAGACAAAGGTGAAAGAGTTTACCTCGGCTGGGTGTAAGTACACACGCACAGTTCTTGAGGACAACAGGAGGGACCCCATCAGGCCCAAATGCCTTATTAGTACTGTGGCCAATGAGGGCAGAAAGTACATCAATTGATGCAATATTAATGACATTTATGAGGAAGTCAGAGGGGGAGAAATGATGGAGGAATGTCACTGGAAAAGTCGTAGATGGAAATGGAGAAGAGAGTCTGAGTAAAGAGTTATGTTTTTTCAGTAGAAGAACGAGCTCCAGAGCCATCAGATTGGAAAAGAGGTGGAAAGAATGATGAAGTAAAGGTGATAGAGAGTTTTTAACATTTAGCCAGAAGGAACAGGAATAATTTGAGCCAGAGAGTTCAAAGTATCTAATAGAGACGAAATTATTCTTAACAGAGCGAAGAACAGTCTTAGCATGGTTCCAGGCAGAAACATGAAACAGATGATAATTAGGAGTGAATTGGTTCCAGATTTGTAGGCCTTCTTGTTGTGGACAGCATTAGAACAAATGTTCAACCAAGGTTTTCTTGCATTAATCACAGGATAAGAGAAACGAATGTATGCTTCGATGTCTGAGCAACAATTATTCCATGGAAAATCAGAGAAGTATTTCCGCTTCTTGGGAGGGTCCACAGGCCTTGCTGGAGCGAAAGGACAGGTTAAGGTGATAAGGTCGTGATGGGACGAGCCTAACGGAGACAAAAGATTAACAGCATAAGCAGAAGGATTAGTTGTAAGGGAGATGTCAGTTACGTTGGAACTCTCTCCAAGGCAGCCAAGGAAACGGGATTGATGCTGTACACATACTACTTAAATTCATTAAGGACAGAAAAAGTGTAGGCTTCTTCACTTGGTGGATCAGAGAAAGGAGAGGAGAGCCAAGGGTGTTGGTGAACATTGAAACCGCCTAGAATGGAGATTTCAAAGAATGGAGAAATTGATGGGATGTGCTCCATCCTAGAAGAACGATAGTCAAATAATTATCATAGTCAGTATGGATTAGGGAATAAGTACACAGAACAGATATAGTTAGTCAGAAAATGACAGGATAGCCGAAGTCAGAGAGGAGAGAATTCAGAAGATTCAAGTTCAGGAACATGAGGGCAGGATATGTTGTTGTCTACATGTGCACAATAGCCACCTTTGGATTTGAGGTGAGTATAGAGAATATAGAATGAAACTCGGTGGAGGAGAGGTGGTGTTCAACAAAGAAATTTGGATGAAAGGCCACGAATGTTGCAAAAATAAACAAGAAGTAGGTCAAACCTTGATTCTTACTTGGCCATCACAGGGATAGAGACGGATGTTGGGGGCTTTTATGCCCTTACCCCCCGGGGAACTCTTGAGGTTGGGTGTTGAGATGCCTTTTCTGCTGATTTTGGAATAGGAAGTGTGGTGTGTAATGTGCATGTAGTTTGGTGTTGACAGAGGAAATTGTATAGGTGAGTATGATATCCTGCTGTCGGTGATACTGAAACACTGGAAAGATCAACAAAGATGGATAGTCAGAAGCTAGTCCCGAGGACTGATGAAAGGGGAGAGCCACCTCTCCCTGTCATTAGATTTCTGTCCACCTTGCTAATACAGCCATTTTTGACTGGTGCTACAGTCACCTCCCTGTGCACGACAGTACGACGCTTATTCCCACGTACAGAAAGGGTGAGAAAGAATTCAGAAACTTGGTAAAATGAAAGTATAAAAGCTGGAGACCTATCAACAACATGACCACTGAGATGGTCTACACATCCACACATCACTCAAGCCTTTAGAATCCTTTCCCCATCCCACAAGCATAATCACCTGTTCAGATATTTTGTAGTTTTTCCAACAGAAGCATGAATGGTTCTGCCACTGATGTACTAATGACGCCAATGAATAGTGTACTGTACAATAAGGGATCGTTCACTTTCATACAATTCCCATGAAACTGATTTTTTAAGTGAGTAAGGTCTTGTGCATGTAAAGACAAAGAAAATGATCTGGGGAATTCGGAATAAAAAATGGTTTACTCAGTAAAGGTCGCAAGTCAGTGTCAAACGTTCTTAAAAACTCGTTTATATCAGAGAGTGAGAAAAACATATAACTGTCATCCACTGAGTTTCGTACAATCAGAATCATAAAAAATGTGCGCCAAAAGCCCTGTATTTAACCTCCTTGTATCCTGAAGCCAATTTACACCTCCCCCAGAATTGACAACAAAATTTTTTATCACCACCATCATCATTAATTTAATCATATGCATAATCTCTTCCCCACTCCTACCCACCTCTCGCCCTTCTCTCTTCTACTCATTCTTTCATCCATTTATTTTTCGTCAGCGATAAATCTTACCAGTCCCTTGTTATTAAGTAGAATATGAGGTACTACACACTCTCACCAAACCAAGCATACAATTCTTCGAACGCCATCTTTCATTCACAGCTATAACTGGGAGCACTTGTTAAAAAATTCATTACGGATGAATATAATGCTTCGTTTTTGGCGAAAAAGCGTGGCATAGTGGTGAAGGGGGAGGAGGAACCTCGTAGAGCGATGAGAGGAGGAGCCTGGTACATTGATAAGGAGGAGCCTGGTACGGTGAAGAGGGAGGAACATGGTACAGTGATGAGGGTGGAACATGGTACAGTGATGAGGGAGGAACATGGTACAGTGAAGAGGGAGGAACATGGTACAGTGATGAGGGAGGAACTTGGTACAGTGATGAGGGAGGAGTATGGTACAGTGATGAGGGAGGAACATGGTACAGTGATGAGGGAGGAGCATGGAACAGTGATGAGGGGGATCATGGTACAGTGATGAGGGAAGAAAATGGTCCAGTGATGAGGGAGAAACATGGTACAGTGATAAGGGGGGAGCATGGTACAGTGACGAGGGAGGAGCACGGTACAGTGATGAGGGAGGAACATAGTACAGGAGAGTAGACTGTAGCACCAGTCGAGCAGGGCAGTACTCCCAAGGAGGATGGAAAGCTGATGACAGGGAGAGCTGGAGCTCCCGTTTCATCAGCCCTCAGGACTTGTTCCTGACAATCCCCCTTTGCTGAACTTTTTCAGTGTCTCAGTAACACAGAGAGTATACCAGCATGCTCTCCAATACAAGTTTCTCTGTCAACACCAAACTACATACACGCTACACACTACACTTCCTTTTCAAATTTGTTCTAAAAAATGGCTACTGAAAATCGTGCCTCGGAGTCCCC
>JAGKTI010008407.1:0-32500 GCA_018397915.1 Birgus latro
CTTTTTCCTCATTTACCAATATCTTCATTTACTAATGCAGTATCCTCATTTTCCACCACAAATATCCTCATTTTCTTCAGAGCTTGAGCCCCGTCCTGGTGCAGTTGAGATGTTGTGTATGTCCACCAATGACCAGGGCAGTCTCATGGTGGGCTCCCAGTTTTTTATCCACGTCAAGAAGTACAGCTACACACACGTCTTTGCCTACGTTATAGACGGACTCGATCTCGTTGACAAGTGAGTGCAGCCATTTACTCTTCACAGCCTTATTCATTTTGATATTGTGATGTCTTTTTCACCTTAATAATTTCTGTGCATATCTGTTTTTGTATCTATCTTTCTATCTGGGTCTGTCTGTCTGTTATCTGTCTGTCTCTATCAATCTGCCAGGCAGTCTATCTATCTGTCTCTTTATCTGCATGTCTTTCTGTCTCCCTGTTCTGTCAGCTTATTCTTTCTGTATTCTAATGTAACTGTGATGGTATTTCTGCAGGCCTCATTAACTAACTCTTTCATTTGCTATTAACTTATTTCTTCTGTCTAATGTAACTGTGATAGATTTCTTTAACTGAAACCCTTGTATTTGGTGTTAACTTATTTCTTCTGTCTATCTAACGTAACTGCGATAGATTTCTTTAACTGTAACTATTGTATTTGCTGTTAACTTATTTCTTCTTTCTATCTAACATAACTGTTATAGATTACATTAACTGTAACCTCTGTATTTGCTGTCACTTTACTGTAATTCTAACCTAACTAGCCAGCGATGGTACACGTCTATCTGTAGCCGTCATTAACCGTGCCCTTTGTATTGGTGGCAGGATGACGCAGCTGGGAGACTCAGCACACGTCTACCGCCCCTCCAAGACAATCACCATAGCCGACTGTGGGCTCTTGGCAGCCTAGGGGCGAGCTCGCTTAGGCCACCGTCCTCCCTGTACCTCATAACTAACCACTCTATACACTCTATTCCTGTTGGCTTACGAGTTTCTGCTTTTTCTCCGGCACCTCTTTCAGTACTGCGATAGCTTATTTACAGTACAGTGTGTCTTTAATGTCAACACAAATTGCGTCAGTCACACAGGAAAGTTACAAGAAATGGCTTTATTATACACAGATTGCTTAAGTCACATGTGAAAGACTATTACTAGTATCTTTTTCACATCAACACAAATTGCATAAATCCCACATGATAAATTATGGAGTGTCTTTTTAATATCAACATGTTGCCTAAATCACATGAATTATTGCCACATCACATGCATGAAACTGTTCAGGAGAAGGTGCTGGAAGCCTCGTAAGTCGACATGGATAAGACATCTTGTTTCACATTCTCTCTGTGTACCTCTGCCATAGCACTAACCGCCAACTTCTATTATTTTATGGGGCGTATTCTAACTGGCAATGGAGACCTCTTAATGCCTTGTCATTTGCAATTTATTTTGCACGTTAATCCTTACTATCGTCTTATATGCTCTTGATGCAAACTGTGTCAACGAGATATAACTCTATTCTTTTTACACCCCTTTGGCCTACAATTGCCATCTCTCCGTCTTGAATCTTGAGTTGTAACAACAGATTAATGCAAGAATAAGATGCCAGCCATGAAAACGTACCATGGAGAAGATGTGCAGCCATAGCATTGTCTTTTCCCACCACTGAGCTTTGTGAAATAAAAAATGAAAAGGTTGAAAATTTAGGTCAAGTCAATGTGAAAGAACTATAGCCGAGAAGAAAATGTTAAGGTGAAATATGCAAGGGGAAAAAAAAATGTAAGGGAGAGATGCAGTGAAGGTCTCTGTGCCAGTTACAGTTCAACTCCACCATTCCTCTCACTTGCCTAAAAAAAATGCGTCTTATATGCCAAAAAATACGGTATATCGTGCATCACTTCCCGTTGATTTAACTCGCTTGCCGGTCCCATTAATATTAGCTAACAATATAGTGCTGCTTCTTTCATGTAGCTGTGTATCTCTGAGTATTGTACTAACTTCGCCTAGTTTCCGCGTACATGTTATATTTCACTGAGGCTTGTGTTTTTTTGGGTGATTGCAAGGTTCTCTGGTGCATTTTCCTGCCAGATTGTTTCCTCTTGCTTTGATATTCTCATGTATGTAGCTCGTGTTATTTCAAGACTGATATAATTCACATAAATAAACTGTATAGGAAAATTTCAGCATACCATACACATTAATTTTTATCTTGTGTGATGGTTATATTGTTGCAGCATTTACATAATAAGACCAGTGAAAATATTAATGTATATTTTGTTGAATGTTGGTTGTATCATTTCAAGACTGATATAATTTGTATGAACAAGAAAATAGTAATGCACCATGTATGGAAATAAACTGGCAAGGAAAAGGTGCTTGGGAACCTCTGTAATTGCTGAACATGTAGCCTCAGTTCAAGCATAATGAACTGGCTTCCTCATACTCCATTACAGGAAAAAATGCCGCAGCGGTGACCCCCCCATTGGCACTGGGGTTATGTCTACAGGTAACTCAAGGCAACGGAATAAGGATGTACAGAACTATCTCTTTATTCTGTCTCCATTAGGCCATGTGGAGAGGATGGAGAATGAGAAACTGACCAGAAGAGTGTATGTGAGTGAGGTGGAAGGGAGGACCAAGGATGAGATGGAGGGATGGAGAGGAGAGACTGACTGGAAGTGTGTATGTTAGTGAGATGGAGGGGGAGATCAAGGATGAGATGGAGGAATAGCATAGAGAAATATGAGAGGGGGTGTCTGTTAGGCAATGTGGAGAGGATGGAGAATGACAGATTAAGCAGAAGAATGTATGTGAGTGAGGTGGAGGGAGATGGGGAGACCAAGGATGAGATGGAGGGATCGAGTGGAGAGAAATATGAGAGAGGGGGGGTCTGTGAGGCCATGTGGAGAGGATGTAGAATGAGACTGAGTAGAAGAGTATATGTGAGTGAGATAGAGGGGAAAACTAAGGATGAACAGGGATAGAGTGACGAGATCTATGAGAGAGGGGGATGTGAGTTTTCGGGAGAGCAGTCAAATGGCAGAGGACAGGGTGACATGGAGGTGATTTGTTTGTGGCAACCACTTATGGGATTAAGGCATATGGCAATAGATAGATAGATACTGAAGGGATTTAATGCCAAACACACCCTGACAATGATTTGTTGGGGGTGTAAGTTGGAATAACAGAATAAAAGACTATTACTGTACAGTGCTATGAGGGAAGATAAAAGTCGGATTTTGAGTGTTGTTTTTCAGAGCATTGCATCACTGTCGGTTGTGTGGATACCTGGGTGCTGATGGAAGGGTCACTGTAGAGTAGTTATCATGTTCGTAGCAGTACCCACAAGAGCATACTTAACCCCTCCAGTGCGAGAGGCCTTGACGGAGCTGAATTAAGTTTCCCGAAGGTGGCAGACTAAAAGGCGCCATCGTACTGAGGGGGTTAAACTCGAAACAGGCACTCCCAAGCCACGGGACGATAGTTATGTAGTCAGTCGTTGTGGTGCCTGCTCATCATGTCGCTCATAACAGTAAAAGCCATTCCCATATCACCCACTGTGAGAGGGACAGACCTGAGACTAGACCAATAGATCCCAGTACATTTGAGCCCTTCAGCCAAACGTTTTATTTTGTAATTATTATTGTTATTATTATTACAGTATTATTTTTATTGTCATTATTACTATTACTGTTATTATTATTATTATTATTATCATCTCAAGGCACCAGTGGGCAGTATTCTTGTATGGTTAGGAGGCTTACTAACACCTCTTCCTTATCGATTGATTCTTGATTCTGCTCCATTACTAGATACGTGTGTTTTGCTTGCAACCTCTGTTGACATTAAAAAGATGTAACAGGCAATGAAAGAGGAGATTAATGCCTACTGTGGAAAAAATATTTTTATAAAAAAAGAGGATACAGTATTAGTGTATAATATGGGTAAAAGATATAGGAAGCAAAGAAAAAAAAAAAAAAAGATATTATTGTGTAGTAGGGGAAAAAGGAAAAGAAAAAAAAAGGAAGAAAATGAGGATATTAAGGTGTAGTCTGGAAAACAAATAGCTAAGGAAGAGGTGCTAGGGTGCCACCTGACCCCATGAGAATACGAGGCCAGTAATCAAAAAGCAGATGTCTTTGAACTGAAGGGGTAAATGGACGATCCAAGCAGAAGATGTCTTTGAACTGAAGGGGTTAAATGGACGTTCCAAGCAGAAGATGTCTTTGAACTGAAGGGGTTAAATGGACGATCAAAGCAGAAGACGTCTTTGAACTGAAGGGGTTAAATGGACTGAATTTCACTAGCCTAGCCTCAGGTCCCTACTCCAGGAAGAGGGTGATGTGGGATTGCTGCTTATGGTTATAGAAATTGTTGGAAGTTACAAATTTTATTCCAAGTTAAAAGATTTTATTCATCATCCTAGATCCCCCCCAGACAGCCTGCCCCCAGTTTGTGATTTTGGGATTTTTAAATAAGGTGGGGGCAGGCGTTTGGAGGCTGTTGTATGTTCCTGTGACGTTTGTTATTTAAAAAAAGCGCTGCTATTTCTTTCACTGTCAGGTCTAGAGATGTGCTGGATATGCAGTGAGAGTTGCGATTATCCTTACACACCAAGATGCCATGTCCATGTTCAGGAACATTGCTAAACTTTCCCTTAAGCACTAAAATATTGCCATGTAAGAATACCGTGAGAGTTGCCATTATCCTTACACACAAAGATGCCAGACCCAAATTCAGGAATGTCACTTAACTTGCCCTTAAACACCAGAATCTTGCCATATCAAAATTCCAGAGAATTGCTTGATCCGTTCCTGAATAAATTAAAAGAATTATCATACACACCAAGATGCGAAACCCAAATTCAGAAATGTCGTTTAACTTGCCCTTAAACACCAGAATCTTGCCATATCAAAATACCTCCAGATAATTACTAGAACTAGTGCTAAACATAGAAGATTTTAGACATATTTAGTGCTGTGATTATGAAGCTTCCACATTAACTTCTGCTGTAAACAAAAATGATAAAAAAAAAACTCCAGATAAAAACTTAAAGGTGTACAACTGACTCTGATAAAAAATTCCAGATAAAAACTAAAGGTATACAACTTAATCCAGATGTAAACACAGTAAACAGATCCTGGTAAAACACAGTATATTCCGGATAAACACACACCCAGAAAAATAGACTGTGGATAAACCGAAGTGCACTGAAACACATTAAACAAATTCTGCATAAACAGACTAATTGTGGGGAAGCCTGATCAGGAAAATCCAGTAATCCTTTATATCTGATGGTCCTCCCTTCAGCTGAAGTTTCAAGCACATGTTTGAAAATAAATGAGTACAGTAGCATATGTTAGAACTGTACTGAAAATGCACACTATATGCATTTTACACTAACTTGGCCCATAATTTTGCTCTTTTGCAGTTTAGCATCCTTGTTATAGCATTTCTTCATGAAACACATGTATTGCAACCCATTGTGCCCCATTTAACGGACATTGTTTTGGTAGTCGGAAGTCCAGTGGCTTCGTAGCGTCCGTTAAATTTGATATCCAGTCTGTCGAGGTATGTTAAATTAAGGATGTATTGTACACTCCAGATGAACACAATAAACAGATTCTGAATAAAACATGATAAACAGATCCCACACAGAAATGACGGCTAAATTTTGGATAAACAAGGCGTGTGGTAGGATAATCGGACTCCCACTGCACACTTTTTTCAGGTAGGCTATGTAGCATCTCTTCCTGGTGAAAATAACCTGTACTGGTGTAGCCTAAGCCAGTCAAGGGGATGTATTTGTGGATTAAGGAAGCTCCCTAGTACTTCTTCCTTGCCCAGCTGACATCGGCATAACGACTCTCAAAGATTTTTCCGTTTGTTATGTATGCAGAGAGTCAGTAGGGAGATAATACAATAACATACAATAGAAAGAGAGGCTAACATGACACAGTTGTATTCTTGTGTGTTATTTACTGATACTCTGTCAATCTCAAAACAGTTATGTGCAAGAAAATATTAATGTGAGGCTTCCCAAAACATCTCATTACCACTGTATATCTGTTTATGTTGGAGCCTTTATTTAAAAAAAAAGAAGAAAAGAAACATTGTTATATCTTTTATGAAATTGGCGCATACCGTATCTATGTAGACCGTATCAATGTTGTGGTAAAAATTCCATTCAAAATGTAATAAAAGTACTGTATACTGTAATATGGAAAATAAATCACCAAGGAAGAAGTACTGAATAAACAAGAATATATCATTTTGTTGTCTTTTTCCCACTTAAGGATGAGGTGAGGCAGGGTCCACAAAACAACATGACTTTACTTCATCCTTAGATGGGGAAAAAAAGAAAAGAAAAAGAAAAAGATGTCATTGAGGATCTTACCACACTTCTAGTTTCTTGGGAGATTCCTTAATGCCTCTTTCTTAGTGATTTATTTTGGCTGTTATATCTTTTTATCCTCTTGTATGTCACTGAGGCAATTTATGTCAATAGTAGAAATATATAAATAACAAAAAAAGGAAAACTAAGCTGTATTACACATTGTAGCTAAGGAAGAGCATACTAAAAATATATAACAAAGATAAATAAAGAAAATTAAGGTGTAATATGCTTAATAAAGTAAAGGAAGAGTATACTAGACATACAAATAGCATAAAGAAAAAATAAAATTAAGGTGTTAGAAGCCTAATAAATAGCTAAGGAAGAGTTGTTAAGAAATCTCCAACTACAGAGTATGACACTGAGGAAGATGTGTCAGGGAGCCGCCTAATGCCACACCGACACATCCCCAAAGGTGTTGTGCTGCTTTTTCTGTGTCAATCAAAAAACTAAAAAAACACGATGACCTTCCCAGTAGGACTTTTAAGGCGTCGGTTAGGGCAGTGTACCAAGCGCCTTCGTGTCCGATAAAAGCCAGTGTTGTGTTTTATTTATTTATTTGTTTATTTTTTGGTGCTTTCTGCTTACTAACCTCCTCTTTTTTTTCTCTGTTGCATTGCTTGATTTTCTTTTACTAATTTATCTTTTTCCCAGTTTGTTTTTTCCTAGTGTTTGGAATGGACTGATATTTCTTTTTTCTTTGTTTTGATGCTTTTTTTTTCCATTCTTAGTGCTTTCTGTTTACTAATTTTCCCTGTTTTAGTGCATGATTTTCTTTTCCTGTTTTTCCTTTTGTTTTTATTTTCTCCTGTTCAGGTGTTTTTTACCCACAAATTATTTATTTTTTTCCTCTTCCAGTGCTTTATTATATTTTCTTGGTGCATTTTACCTACAGTCTGTTTATTTTCTCCGTTTTAATGTCTTGTGTTTCTCTTAATTTTTTGTTCCCTACTAACTTCTCCCTTTTTCCCTGTAACAGCCATTGGAGAGTCCTGGGGCTTTTCTGTCATAAATATCACCCATTACAGTATGAAATTTTATCCTTTGTAACTTGTTGATGGCAGTGTTTTGTAAATAGTGCTTTGGGTTCATGGTATTGTCTTTCCTCGTCATTTTCTTTTCTCTTATTTACCATGAGAGGGTTCTTTGGTACTCCTGTCATAAATATTAGTTATTATTATTATTATTATTACTACTATAAGCAGTAGCAGTAGTTGAAACAGAAGTATAGTGGTCATAGCAGTAGTAGTATACGGTATTATTATTTTTTCATCATTTATTCCTCTGGTACATACTGTAATTTTTTAAAATATGTAAATACTGTAGATTATAATCATTTTTATTTTTATTTTTACTTTTGTTTTCTACCCTCTCATATTTTTTTTTCCCTCCCCCCTTGTCATAATAATCACGGAAAACAGTAAATCCCCAGCAGTGTGCAGGATAGCGTTTAGTACACTGCCTCACTCAGCGCCTTATCATTTGTTAAGACGGCGAGGAAAGCATTCATTCCGCTGATCGACACATGTAGAATTAACAGATCCATGGCAGAGGCTCGTATCTTCCGGGACATTATAAACCCTTGTAGATTATCCAAATTAGTATGGTATATCCTCTTTAGTATGCCCTGTAGACTATTATATGCTTTGTTATATTACAGAGACTATCAGAATAAACCAAACTATCCTGATATATCCTTCTATTATAGGATATAGGACACAGACTATCAAAATACAAGAAACTATCTATATTCTTTCAGTGTATCCTTTGTTATATCACAAAGACACTCAGAAAAAAACGAATTTTCCAAACTAGTACTGTATATTCTTTGTTATATCACAGTCTGTCACTATGTCATACTGTCCACATTACTCAGTTCTCCTCCTATATCTGTCTGAATAACCAGATCAGTATACCCTGCAAGCTATCCAGATATAAGCCACACTAGTCTACCCTTCTCCTTGCCTCCTCACACAAAACACATCCCAGCTTTAATGCATATGACTGGATAGCAATACTAAATCAAACTTGCCTTGATGCTCCTTGTGAACCCTTCTAACTTACCCTTTAGAGTTACAGACCAAACTTATCAATGTCCTCCACAATCCTGAAAATTCCTAACCATATTTCCTGGCCTCCTCTACTAATTTTACTAACCAGACTTAACAGCAGTTTAGCAACCAAACCTTTCAGCTGACTTTACAATCCCAACAATTCTTAACCATACGCAAAATTTACACTACAGTTTATAAGTCTCCCACACCCATGCTGCAGCCTACTAACCAAACTTGTCATCTTCTCATCCAAACATTACCCAACCAAACCCCCTAATGCATATTTACTAATGCATATTTATTAAACAGATCTAACCTGTCATGTTCATCTTGTTCTACCATTTCCTAACCATATCCCATAACATACTTCACAAATTTACTAACTGCATTTCCATCACATATCCACAAAATCCTAATCAATCCCATTAACTTACTTGTCCCATCCATTCCAAACCAAAGATCCTAACTCAGTCTTTGTTACCATCCCAACCCTACAAATTTACCAACTGCATTTCCATTACATATCCACAAAATCTTAATCAATCCCATTAACTTGCATGTCCCATCCATTCCAAACCAAAGACCCTAACTCAGTCTTTGCCCCTATCCCAACCCCATAACATAACATACTTTTTACTGACTGCATCTCCATCACATATCCACAAAATACTCATCAAATCTGTTAACTAATTTGTCCCATCAACTCCAAGCCAGCACCCCAAACAGTTCCTATCCCACCCCAATGTCCAGCAAGATACGTTCCTGCCTCGGGATCCCTAGAAACGCTAGAGCGCTAAAGTTGGGCCTCACCCCATATGCAAACTGTAGGTATGTAATGGTATGCTGTATATAGAATTAACAGAGCACCAGTTGTACTGCTGGCCTGCCTAGTGAGTTTCTTCCACAGTCTGCCCTTCCACGTCCCACACCCTTGAAGCTCCGTACCCTTATATAACCCTCAGTATTGCTCATATGTACCCTGTTGTACCTAACTTTCCCTGTTTCCTTTACCTTTGTCTTCCTATCCTGTTCCTGTCCTCCTATCCTTTCCTCATCCGTGTCCTCCTACCCTTTCCTTACCCATGTCCTCCTACCCTTTCCCTACCCATGTCCTCCTACCCTTTCCCTACCCATGTCCTCCTATCCTTTGCCTACCCATGTCCTCCTATCTTTTCTCTATCCATGTCCTCCTATCCTTTGCCTACCCATGTCCTCCTATCCTTTCCTTACCCATATCCTCCTGTTCTTTGCCTACCCATGTCCTCCTACCCTTTCCCTACCCATGCCCATCTACCCTTTCCCTTCCCATGCCCATCTACCCTTTCCCTACCCATACCTATCTACCCTTTCCCTACCCATACCTGTCAACCCTTTCCCTACCCATACCTGTCAACCCTTTCCCTACCTATACCTATCTACTATTTCCCTACCCATGCCCATCCACCCTTTCCTTATCCATGCTTTACCATCCTTTACTCCTCTCTCTACACTTTCCTTCCCTCTTTACCCTCCCTGTTCTTCCCTTCACTATCCCAGCTATCCTCCCTACCCTTTCTTACCTTCCCTCCTTCTCCTGTTGTCCTCATGCCCTCCCTTCACCCCTACCCTACCATACCATCAGCCCCTTCCCTCCCCTATGCTTACCCTGACAATCGAGAAACGTTTGAGTAACATTGCTTCCTTCCGTTTTTAACTAGATTTCCATCTTCACCACCCCTCCATTTTCGTGCCCATCCATACAGCCCCCTCTCACTTCTCCTTCCCTACCCTTCCTCTCCCTCCCTATCTGCAGTTTACTTTCCCTTACCCATTGCCTTCCCCACCCTTACCCTCATAGTTGTATACCATTGTCCCAACCTTTATTCTCCTTCTCTCTCTTCTCTTCCTTCATCCTTACCCTTCCTTACCTCTTTCTTACCCATACACTTCCTATCCTATCCTCATCCACCTTCCCCTCCACACCTGTCTACTCATCTCTTACCCTTGTTCCTCCCATTTCCCCTCCTTTCCCTATTTCTCTCCCTTCCCTATTCCTCCCATTTCCCTTCCAATTCCTCCGCACTCTTCTCCCCCATCTCCTTCCTCCTCGCTTTTCAGTTAATTCCTTACCAAGTTATTCCTCCTCTTTCCTATCATCATCTTTGCTCTCACTCTGTCCTTGCCTGGTCTTACCTTCTTTACCATCACTCCTTTCATTTTCTTATGCCTTCAGTTATATATACACCAACTGCTCTTTCCTCCCTCTCTCCCTTCCTTCCTCTCTCTCTCCATACTCCCTGCTTACCTCCATTGTGTATGTTTGTCTTCCATCTCTTCACTTTATACGTTATTCCTTCCTCCATATTCCTTTCCTGCCAGCCTTTCTTACTCCCTCTTTCCCTCTCTCTTACTTCTATGTCTACACTTTTACTGCATCACTGTTTTCCCTCACCCCTTCCTCCATCACACTCCCCACTCCATCCTTCTGTTTTCACCTTCCTTCCATCCCCTTCTGTTTTCACCTTCCTTCCTTCCCCTTCTGTAAAAGCTTCTTCCCCCTCCCGCCCCCATTACCATCTTCCTTCTCACTCTACCCTTTTATGACCTCACTATTTTCTCTCCCCCCCTCCTTTCATCATACCCCCACTCCATCTTCCTGTTCCCTTTGTATCCTCCTCAACCCTTTTACTCTCTCCCTATTTTCCCTCCTTTCTATCTCCATCATACCCCAACTCCATCCTCCTATTCCCCTCTTCCCCCTCCCCCAGCCATACCTATTCTCCTCTTCCCCCTCCCCCAGCCATATCCCTGCCTTACCCAGCCCTTAGCTAATAACCATAAAGAAGTACCATAGTTTACAGGGCCCTGAGTTTCAACCGCTTCAAGCAGGAAGTTCTGTGCAAGTAGTTTCAGTTGCAAGAGAGCGAAGTTGTTAGGGTTGTAGCGTGATGTGTAACTTTGTATGAGTAAAACATCACCTCTCAGGATAAGTGTATTATTTCCCCCCCTCCATTGTGATGGGGTGCTGGAGAGGGATGCCTTCATGTGGTGGCATTGATATAGCCAGGTGGCTCACCTGGTTATGCATGTGTCCCTCAACACGTTCCTCGTTCCCCAAAATGAGGATGGTGGACTGTAGAAGAAGGGCAGTTTCAGCCCACAGTCCACTGGGTTCACATTTCAGATGAACCTGGGGTTACAGCTGCTACTAATTACTGCCACAGTTACTACTAACTACTACAACTAGTACTACTAACATTTCTGTAAAGTATACTAAAACAAGGTATCTTACTTTCCATTTCTTACTAACATATATTTCAAACGAGCACTGTAGCATTCTTTTGTAACCCTTTGAAGGCACCTAACCGCATTCACCTCAGCTGATGGCCCAAGGTACAGTAGTCAGATTGGAGGGTTGGTTTTACTGGTAACCAGGGAGACATTCATATTTCATACCTAAGGCTCATCAGATTTCATTCAACCACAACATTGTTTTCAAGCTGTGGGTGACTCAGTTCTTTTAGATGAAAACAGACCAATTATGGAACATGTCATACTCCTTCATTCTTACCACCATATTTCATGCTTAAGTGGAATGTCTTCATACTGAAAGGGTCAAGGATAGCCGGGATGTATTGCATCGGGATTTTAATCTATCCACTGGTTGTAGGTGGTGTCAGCCATCATCCACTCACTTGATATAGTGCTGCCTACTTCTTCCTTCACCTTTCTCATTCTTTTCCTGTGTCTGCCCTCCTCTCATCCCATTTTCCTCATTCTTCATGTCATTTTTAATTATTCCTCTTTCCACTTCAGGGGTCTCACTGTAGTGACGTTCCTAATTGTTTCCTCTAACCCAAGAAACCATTTACTGTGCTGGGTGGTAACCATATAACTAGATAACGGGGCAAAGTGAAGCCTGCTATGGTCCCCTTGTTGGGAGGAGAGACAAATACAGTGTCCATTCAGGAATCAAACCTCCACACTACTCCCCATGACTCACTGTGATAAGCATTGTCAGCAGCAAGGGAACATTGGGTCTTTGCATAGGACAGCCCTGCAGGGTAGGTTACTTGCTGTGGCTGATGGGTCTGCTCGGCCAGACAGACTGGGGTTGGTCAACAACAACAACATCTGCTACATACCAAGCAATTTCTTTCAGCTTTGGTAAGACTTTCCAAACAACATGGCTTTGATGAAGCTTTCACTGACCCTTTCACCACAAAAAGTCTGTCATCCTGTCCTGGTAACTCCACTTGCACTCCTAAGGTAAGTAAACATCACACCACCAGTACTTCATCTGTATTGCCCTCAACTGTGAAATATGTAAACTTGTATCAATTTTTGGCATCAGTAATGTTGCTTTGTGACTTAGATGATGCCAATTTTTTTTTAGTGAAACTGACATCATGAGTATGGCATACTGAAAATTACTCATGATATGCACCTTTATGACATGTCATGTTAAGTCAAACTAAAGTACTAGCTAAATAATTTAATACTGTCATCTTATCATTCACTGTACATTATATTCATCATCATGTGGACCTCCTTTTTCACCCTAGGGCAGGGTGAGGACCCTAATAATACACAGTATACAAAGAACATGTACACAAAATGTTCTCAAGAGTAATAATACTTTATATGAGTAACTACTGGCAAACGCTCTGCACATTATATGTATTCTGTTTACTGACTACAGGATGAAAATATTTCAAGTTCTAATTAAGCTGAAGAAACTTATTACTGGATGATTAACCCGTTGAGAGCGATAGGCCTCATTTGGGACTTATCAGAGTTGATAGTGTTATCCTGCCTCTTAGTGATGTGAAATAGGTGTATGGTATGTAGGAGGACTGCTGGGCCTTGATAGCAGGCTGTGAAGCTTATGCCCAGAGTCAGACACACACACACACACACACACAAAAATCACGTGCCGGACAATGTTCATTGCCTCACTCACCGCGGGTGGTGGGTTGCTTGTGCCACCAGCTGTTCATCTTCTGGCCATTTTTTCTCACCACCACTTGACTTTATGTGGTCATATATATATATATTGCTGGATGCGCGCAAACATTTCAAAAACGATGATATGCGTTTCATTCAATTCTGTAAGACTCAAAATTTCAGCAAAGTCGTCGCTTGGCAGCACATAACTACAGAAGCATCGTTCCTCTCCACGGTTGAAACTGAGAAAGCAAACATGACAGTGATTCTCCAGCTATGGACCAACTAAAAACAACTGTTCACTACAATCACAGTTTTATAAAATCTTAACCTCTTGCTGATGGTAAGTCTCTGTACAACGAATAAAATGTTCTGTCATTAGCTAAAATGATACTGTATCAAGTTCTTTGCTCTGAGCCAAAATGTTAATGTAGTTCATATCACATCCTTTACAAAGGCTCTAACATGCTTGCATGCGTCGGCCTTGGTCACCTAATGGCAGTTCCCCAAGCTGCTCAATCTCTTATAGCCTCTCTATTCAATCCCTTAGCACTGAGGTCACACTCTATGCCCTCATCCCATTTTTTTTTTTTTTTTTCCCTCACAACCCTACCCTCAATGTTCAGTTTTTGGTGCCCGAGGTTTTTAATGGTTCTAGTAAAGTTCTATGACGTTAGCCAAAAATACTGAGTAGGTATTCACAGTCCAAGGAGTAAATATAGCACCACTCGCCCCTGTCCTGTGTCATTACTGGGGTGAAGAATCATCGGTTGACTTTGTGAAGAGGACTGGTGTGTATCGGTGTGAGAGCATCGTTGGCTCACCAGTGCGTAACGGTGGAGGGGCCGGGTCTGACCGGTCAAACACAGTGGAAATAAGTCTGGGGCCTTGCTGTTGCTGTTGTTGATGTTTCTTCTGCTTCGGTGTGTTCTTTGGCCCCGTCACACCCCAGCCTTGCAGCTTCTTGCCATGATATCTGTTGGCAGGATTTGTATGAGCAGTGCAAGGCTAGCATTATAGGCACAACAATGGGAGGATGGCTGTTATAAACCACTTGACATATCACAGTGCAGATTAGGAGAGAGAGAGAAAAAATGACATTGTATCGTGACCCTCAAACTACCTGTATACAATATTCAGTCTTTGTTCACCTGACAGAAGTGGGTCACTCACATTTCAAATACCAAGTTATGACTGCATGAAATTTAAAGGCTAAATTTAGCTAAGAGGTAATAATGCAAGTCCTTGGTTACTAGTTAAACCTTCCAATCTGACTACACTTAGCTGCAACCGAGTTGAAAGGGGTTGGTGATCTCAGCAAGGCTCAAGCAAATGTGCTACAGGAGTAGTACTAATACTAATAGGAGTTGTAGCCCCAGGTTCATCTGCAACATGAACCTAATGGGCTGCAGACTGAAGCAGCCCCTCTCCTGCAGCCCACCATCCTCCCTTTGGGGTACAGGGAGGGAACTGAGGGACACCTGTATAACTCAGCATTGGATCCACACACCACAGTTACTTTGGTGCCATTACATGAAGACCTTCCACTCCAGCACCATTATAGCAGTATATCCTGCCAACTCACCCAAATCCCTTCCTGTCACGTGGGTGTTGGCCATCATTCTCAAGGGCGTATAGTATGCCTGCCACGCTCCTGCCCAGCCCCTGCCCTTCCCGCCACCCCTGCGCCTCCATCATACGCCGACCAAACCCACGAGTGTGCTCCTCAAACTTTCCAATTTCCGGAGGCTTTGTGGGACCTGGGAGGGAAGGAAAAACAGGATTGTAAGCAACTATACCCTTTTCACTCAAACTTGGCCTAAAATTTCCCTGATGAACAACTTCTGGTATACTCTTTTATCTTGGCCTAAAATTTGTGATTATAAACAACTGTAATATTTCATTTTAACTTGGCCTAAGACTGCCACCTCTCCATCTGGAAGGCTGAACTGCCAAAAGATAAACACTAGAATATGGTGCGAGTCACAAAGAAGTGCTACAAAGAAGAGTTGGAGCCTTAGCATTTTCTCTCTCTGCCAGTGAGCTACATGAAATAAGCTGTAAATATGCAAAAATCCAGGTGAAGTGAAACAAATATGGTAAAATTACTCTGTCCACTTAAAGTATATTTGGCTCCTATGACTCACACCTACATACAATCACCTGGCATTAACTATACAAAAATATCAGAGTTGTGCCCATCAGGAGAAAGTTAAGAGAAGGGGTATTCAAACTCTTAGCCTCTTATTCACTTTCTGCTAAATAAAATCATCTGGTATTAAACAGAATACTAGAGGATTAACTTGCTTTAAAACTGCCCACTCTCCATCTTGAATGCTGAGTTTCAACATAAGATGAACACAGGAATATGGTACTACTCAAGAAGAAGTGCTGTGAAGAGGATGTACACCCACAGTATTGTCTTTATTATGCCACTGAACTCTGGGAGGATTGATATAATCTTGTATGTCATTTATGAAGTGTATGGTGATATCAGAATGACTTAAATTAACAAGGAAGATTGTAAGGTGTAACAAGCAAAATAAATCTCTTGGGGACATGTGTTAGGGAGCTTCCTTAACTGATGAGAATACAGATCCCAAGTGTAATTATGATTTGAAATGGTCCACATATACCCATCTGTCTGCACTTCTTGGCGGTGGACCCACTGTCTTTGGCAGTGCGATGCGATTTGTTAAATGCCGACTGTGTGAGGCTGCCGGCCCTCAGCTTGTCACTGTGCAACATGTCGATACTGTCACGGGCGTCCTTGTCACCCGCACCTGCAGTAATTAAGTTTGGATGACCATCTGTGTATATTAAATAGTCAGTGCATAGTTTCTTTTGTCATCCTTATTTTTCATGAAAAGGTACAGTACTAGCTGAAATATCACCATCATCATCCTATCATCAATATCAGTCATCATCATCAACTGTTCTCCTCCTCCTCCTCATCATCATCGTTATCATCATCATTATTATCCTCCTCCTCCTCCTCATCATCATCATCTGGATTTCCCTTCTCACTGTAGGGCGGGGTGAAGAGTAGCAATGTCCTGAGAGCCAAAGTTTGCCCAGTCCAATGGCCTGCACTTCCATTCATTCATCATTCAAGCCCCCGAAATCCTGGCTCTATCTGATACACCAAAAACATTCACCACATTCTATAGCTTCATATAAATGTATCGGAATCCTGGCTCTACCTGATAACGCCAAAAAACATTCACCACATTCTGTAGCCTCATATATATGTATCTGATAGAGTCAGTCCGAACGCTGTCAAATTAAAAGGGGTGCTAAAGAAAATACATAACAAAATCCAAGTATCCTCTAGTGTAGGTGTTAATGGAGGGTATATCGAACCTCTAAAGTTCAAAGTGTCTCTCCAAAGCTGAATATAATTGTGTGAAGATAGGAAGACAAAATAAAAAAATATGTTACTGGACTCAAGGATGAAATGGAGAGATGAAGTGGTGAGATACAAGAATGGAGGTGTGTGAGTTGGGGAGATGGCAGCTTGATAGAGTAGAACAGGGTGACATGGAGGTGATTCATTTGTGGCCACCCCTTATGGGATTATGGCATTTGGCTATATAAAGATACTGTAATTGGATATATGGTAGATAGGTATATTTAAATACAGACAGATGGATGGGCAGATAAATAGCTAGTGAGACGGACTGAGAGACAGAGAGATATTGAGACTGACAGATGAATGGATAAATAGATAGCTAGACAGATGGACAGACATACATAGATACATACATACTGTACATACAGACAGATAGACAAATAGATAGAAAATGAACTCAGCCCCTACCTTCTTCATAGTACACAGACATATCCACATCCCACTCATCAGCAGTCTGCTCATCAAAGTCGCCCTGCTGCTCCCGCCAGAACTGAGCATCCGTGTAGAAAACCAGCCCAGGCCCACCCTTCTCCCACGTCACCTGGGGGGGCAGAGGGAAAGGTCAACTCATACATCTTCTTCACCTATTTAATTTGGTAATCTGTCTACCCATTTATCTACTGCCAGACACCTTAATCCTGTAAAGGGTGGCCACTAACAAATCGCCTCCATGTCTCACTCTCCCCTGCCATTTCACTGCCCTGCTCCCAGCACATACCCCCCTGTCTCATATACCTCTTCATTCCATCCCTCCATTTCAGTAATCTGTTTTGTATTTTATTTATTTTTATGTATTTATTTATGCATTTTATTTTATGTATTTAATTTGATACTCTATTTTCTATTTTATTTTTGCTACTTTTAGAGGTTTTAATTTACCTTAGGAGAGGCCTTTTCAGCCCTTCTCCCACATTACCTGATGCAGGCTGGAAATTTCAACTGATACAGCTTCTTACCCCCCTCAGTTCGACTCTGTATTTTATTCTTGCTATTTTCTAAGGCTATTCACTTTAGGAACATTAGTAGAGAGTTTTTCAGTCCTTCTCCCACATCAGCTACACCATTTTTTACCTTAACTTGACCTAAGAGTCTCTCCACCTTCAATGCTGAGCTGTATGAATTAACACTAGATTATGATGCTAGTCATGAAGAAGTACTATGAGGGGGATGTAGTGCCACAGTATTGTGTTATCCTGCCTCTTAGTGATGTGAAATAAGCTGCAAAAAGGCAAAAATCTGGGTCAAGGTAAAAAGGATCTAGTTTGGTGCCAGGAAACTGATATGGTTACTGCTATACCCATTTTACACCCTGTGGAGCATAGCCACCCAAGTCTGGCACCACGATCCAGAGCATTTAAGGGGAGGAGACTAACCTATTATGACCCTGGTAGCATTTCACACAATGAAAAACATTTTGTCAAACATCTTCTTAGCCCCTTCAATCAAACATTTAGTCAAACATCTTCGTAACCTTTTCAACCACCCTTTTTTTTTTTTTATGTACAGTGGAGTTTCGTTTGTTCGTTTTTGAAGGCTCCAACATGCTTGCATGTGTCGGCCTTGGTCACCTAATGGAGGCTCTCCACGCTGCTCGATCTCTGGCAGCCTCCCTATTCAGTCCCTTAACCCCTAAGTCACATTTAATGACCTCGTCCCATGTCTTTCTTGATCTACCCCTCCCAACCCCTCCCCCAATATTAACACTTCTCACCCTCTGTACCCAATTATCATCCCCCATCCTCTCCACATGTCCAAACCGCCTCAGCCTACCTCTCCTCATCACAACACCAATACACTCCAGTCCCATCCTACCTCTCAACTCTTCTATCGTAAACCCAGCCCCCCCAGGCCTTGCACGCAGGGACGCACTGCACATCCACCTAATCATTGTCATTTCTGTACGTTTAAACCTGCGAATATCTTCTTCCTTTACTGCCCAGGTCTCACTACCATACAGCATCACACTCCTAACACATGCTGCATACAAAGACCCCTTAGCACGTAAGGAGAGTCCTCTCAATGTCAGAAGAGGCAACAGCTCCCTGAACTTCTTCCAACCACTTCTCACCCTAGCAACTGAGCTAACTCCAGCCCCACCTCTGGCACATAACATGTCTCCCAGATAACAAAACTCCTCCACACACTCAAGAGACTCACCTGCAAGTTCAACCCTCTCACGCCTAACAATCTCCACCTGCTCTCCCCGACACACCGCACACATGAAATCAGTTGTGGGCACTTATTTAACCAAACTCTTGCCACCACATGAAGGAACCCATCTCCAGCTTCTTGCACACTGATACAAATAGATACACACACATACATTTAGTGCCCATCTCCAGCTGTTAACACACTGATAGTACACAGACACACATACACCCTTTCATCCCCAGTGCGAACCTCAAGCTCCTCCTCGAAGCGTCTCTCCTTAATGCGGTCCTGGCTGGTGACATCCTCATGGAAGGGTTCGTAACGCTCCCACTCCTCCACCTCCGCTCCATCCTGTAAACGACATTCACCACCATTACAACCTCGATTTATATGAGTTAGAATTACACGTTTTTTAAAAAACACAGTGTAAAAAAATCTGTTTTTGTGTACAATACACGATTTTCTTAAAATAATACAATTTAAGAAAAAACGAAACTTGTGCCATGGGGCATTTCATTTTGTGGCCATCAGAGTCCTCACACTGTCTTCCCATGCTGGAGGATGAAAAACCGCCAAACACACACTCACTACTGTACCAGTTTCATATCAACCTCGCTGTACAGCCTCACCAGTGTTTTACACCATTTTTTCGCTATCTAACTTGCTCTGGTGGAGGAGAATGACCCCAATATGAAGAAAAATTTCTGCTGCTTCCCATAAGGTGCTGGCAGAGCTTCAGTGCTACAGTGAGATGTTGGGGGGAAACAGGAAGACCACCCAGACCACCATGCTAAACTTCTTTAAGAAGAGGAAGCCAGAGCCAGATGCCGGAGGCAAGTCAGAGCAGGAGATGGATTCAGATGAGTTGCTGTGATGTGAGCTGCCTGTGCCTCTCCTCTCTATCTGTACAGTGTGTGTACATAATTCATGTGTAATTAATGGTATGGATTATATAAAGTATAACTATTTTATTTACCATACAGTACTCTACAAAGTTCACATAATGAAACTCCTTCACTTAACATGCATTCTCAGGGGAAAATTATGTTTAAATTACACGAAATTCAAAGTGCATGACTTCTTCTGGAGCACAATATTTGCGTAAATCAATTACCTGTAATAGTAATAATCCATCCATCATCCAGTCCTACATTGCCCCATGAGGAGCGTAGAAGCCCGGGGCTTGGCAAGTTGGTCCTGGCATTTAAGATGAGAGTGACCAGTCTCACTCATCTCTGAGTGGTATAACATGAGCAATAAACCCCAACCCCCCCCCTGGAATAATAATAATAATAATAGTACTGTTTAAAATGGCTCCAACATGCTTGCATATATCATTCTTCGTCACCTAATGGCAGCTCTCCATGTGGCTTGATATCTGACAGCCTCCCTATTCAGTCCCTTACTCCTGAGGTCACACTCTATACCCTCACCCCAAGTCTCTTTTGGTTTGTCTTTCACAACCCTGTTACAATAATCATAATCACATCATCATTACCATCATTATCATCCAGATCTCCTTTCCCACCTAAGGATAAGGTGAGGGGGGATCCAGACAGAGAAAAAACCTGATAGGAGATCCAGTAGAAGTTTGTCTATAGTGAATGAAGTATTATTTATGGTAGTCTTAAACACCATGACATCACACACATACACATTCCACTTCCAAACATGGCCTACTTTGGATTACAAGTCATACATGTAGGTACAGACACACACACACATACAGTAGGCGCGGAAAGTATTGACGTTTCTTTGCCGACGTCAATCTTCTTCGCGTTAAGTGAAGTAGGGTCAATACTACCCTCCCCTGTGATGCGAAATGAGCTGACGCTTTTTCAGCGGGAGCTGGCAACCCTGCTTGATAGGTTTGGCACCACAGGAGCAGGCTCAGTAATGTTTGGGCAGCCACAGGAGGAGGATTGTCTCTGTGTGTGATGCACCACGAGGGCATGTTTTGACTCAAATAACACAGTTATTTGGTTACCTACCACATTCTCATCATGCCTAAAGTAACCACAAGCAAGGACAAACATGTGGAAGTGATTACTTTATACAAAGCTGGCCACAAACTCCCATTTATTGCAAATCAGATGGTGTTAGACTGAGGACAGTGCAGAGACTGGTGAAGCAGTTCAAGGACAGTGGGGAGGCCATTCCTCCCACTCCACTTCCCAAGCCTGGGAGACCTCGTAAGACAACCTTCAGGACCCGTCAGCTGATCTCAAGGCAAGTTAGCAAGGATCCAAGGCTAACAGCACGGGATTTAAAAGAAAAGAACCCACAGTTGCTGGCAGATGTGTCTGTCAGAAGTGTGCAGCAACTGTTGCATGACGATCTGGGCTACAGGAGTTTTTGTGCTCGTAAAAAACCACTGCTAACTGCACTTCAGAAGAAAAAGAGAGTAAATTTTTGTAAGAAATATCTTGCCTGGAGTGAGGAGCAATGGAAAACTGTGCTTTGGAGTGATGAGTCAACATTTACTGTCACTGGTACCCCTTCATCACGAGTGTACCGCAAACCAGGCAGTGACCCCCTGGATCCTAAGTACACTTCCAAGTTTGTTAAATACCCAGCCTCACTCATGGCTTGGGGCTGCTTTATATATTATGGTGTTGGTAGGTTGGTAATTCTACCTGCAAATGAAAAAGTGAACCAGAACAATTATTTGGAGCTCTTATGTGATGTTTTAAGTGACTCTTTTGATAAAACCAAGGCAAGAGTATTTATGCAAGATTCTGCCCCTGCACATGTTGCAAAGTCAGTGAAACAGTGGCTAACAGACTGTGAGGTTCCCTTTGTTCGAGACTGGCCCGGAAACAGCCCAGATATCAATCCCATTGAGAATTTATGGGCGCACATGAAGCGGCAGCCACGTAGTATGGACACATCATCTTTGCCTAAACTTGAGGCTGCAGCTATGGAGCAGTTTTAGTCCGTCTGTTCTGCAAAACTACGCCATCAGTCTCCCCAGACGCCTTAAGAAGATAATAAAGGTGAAGGGGAATGCCAGTAAATACTAAATTCAATGGTGAGTGTTAATTTATTTGTTTCTCCTTGCTAACCACAAGAATGTTTTCTTTTTTTAAGATGGCGTCAACACTTTCCACGCCTACTGTACACACACACACACACATTGTATAAGACTTTGTACAGTACCTCTCTCTCTTTTTCAAGTTCGATGTGTGGTCTTTTTGTTTTCTTTTTAGGTTTCCTTTTTGATTTGCGAAAGTTATGTGAAGAAGGTATGTGGTGGCCGCAGGCAGTGAAGGCAATACATTCACCTTCATCATCATCATCACGTAAGCTGCCACTTTCAAATCTGGTTCCATAGTCAAAGGGTACTTGACTGAAGCGTTTCCTTCTTCTGTAATAAATGAAATTGAGGGTTAGGTCAGAACATCAGAAAGACCAGCATATCCAATGCTCATACTCTGAAATGATTAATATTAAAAAAATATGAAATAAAAAAAATAATAGTAATCCCTAACATGCCTAGTTACATGATGCTGTATCATACTTATATAGTACATGTACCTTAACTGGGATGGTGATCAAGTTACCTAATATATATACCGGAAGTCTGGAGGGTGAAGTGCTCGAAAGGGTGCAGCAGGGAAGGAAGGTTGCTGGTTCGTTGAAAGCAGTGATAAGAAACAGGGAGGTGAGCATGAAAGTGAAAAAGTTGTTACATGACAGTATTGTGATACCAACTCTGACATATGGAAGTGAAGCTTGGACCCTGTTGGAAGGACAGAAGTCAATAGTGAGAGCAGTGGAAATGAGTTATTTGAGAGGAGCATGTGGAGTCACATGGAGAGACAGACTAACAAATGAGGAATTGAAGGAGCGTTGTGGTGTGGTTGAGGACGTGATGGGAAGCGTTAGGAGAAACACATTAAGGTGGTTTGGGCATGTGGAGAGGATGGAGAGTGAAAGACTGACAAGGAGAGTGTATGTGAGTGAGGTGGAGGGGGCGAGAGGGAGGGGGAGGCTGAGGATGAGATGGAGGGATGGAGTGGAAAGCTACATGAGAGAGGGGGGTGTGAGTTGGGAGCGGGGTAGTGAAATGGCGGGGAACAGAGCGACACGGAGGCGATTTGTTTGTGGCCACCCCGTGCGGGATTGAGGCATCTGGCAATAGATATATATACAGTATATTATTACACCATGTACAATTAGAGATAAGATTTTAATGTGATTTGCAACAGAATTACACATATTTTTTTAAATGTTAGTCACTGAGAACCTTGTTACAGCAAGGTTGCGTTCCACTTTGGTGTCAAAGCCTGCATACATAATCACAGGTTGTATGATGTATAGATGAAAAATACAGCAATTCTTAGATTATTCATGAGCAAAACACTTGTGTAGTTTGTGAACCCAGTGTAATTGGCCTGCGCAAGCCGACTGGGTGCAAGCATTCTTTATAGTATGTGACACTTCCTTACTTTTTCTTTGGGGAATTCAGACCAAGCTTCTTTATTAAATAGGCGGGCAGCTGACAGGAACGTATGAGCTGCTGCAAGTGGTGTGTGGGGGTGCCAACATTACCCTGAGGCAGCACAGGGGGCGGGTGGAGCTCTTTCAGGCCGTATGGGGTGTTTGGGGTCAGGCCTGATGACTTCTGCTCCTTTCGGGTTTTATAATCTGTAACCCCTGTTGAGAAAAAGCCTTTTACTCTCACCTTCCATACTAAGCATCCTATCTATCTATCTATCTGTTGCCAGACGCCTCAATCCCGAACGGGGTGGCCACAAAAAAATCACCTCCATGTCACTCTGTCCCCTGCCATTTCACTACCATGCTCCCAACTCACACCCCCCTCTCTCATATACCTCTCCACTCCATCCCTCCATCTCATCCTCGGCCTCCCCCTCCCTCTCGCCCCCTCCACCTCACTCACATACACTCTCCTCGTCAATCTTTCACTCTCCATCCTCTCCACATGCCCAAACCACCTTAACGTGTTTCTCCTAACGCTTCCCATCACGTCCTCAACCACACCACAACGCTCCTTCACTTCCTCATTTGTTAGTCTGTCTCTCCATGTGACTCCACATTCTCCTCTCAAATAACTCATTTCCACTGCTCTCACTCTTGACTTCCGTCCTTCCAACAGGGTCCAAGCTTCACTTCCATTCTACTCTAAAAAAAAAAAAAAAATGTGTGTGTGTGTATGTGTAGTACACAGTATACCAGTATACTGCTGCACATTTTTTTTTTTAACCCTATAATAAGTCATGTAAAATAAAAAGAAGTAAAAGCTCCACTGCTACCTACACATGCCTGTTATAGGAAAAAGTTGTGATATTGTGAAACATCCCCGACTTACACTAGGGTCTGCCTATTGTACCAGTAAAACAAATTTTGGTAAGACAGTTTCTTCTGCACTCTCCCATGGTCCATACCTGTGCGTTTGTTGCTGCGTAAAACAGCCTTAAAGATGCGACACTTTGGGCGCAACACATCACCAGTGCGGTTCACCCAGTGTTTGTTATCATACTTCTTTATAAACCCAGCCTCATACTCGGCCTTCACACTCATCACACAACATGTCCTTATTTCAATATCTGAGTATGTAAAATTATTAATATAATCATCCAAAGTTAGGTGTGTCTCTTCACTTTTTTGTATATCTGGCACACTGGTTTCTTCTGTAATGTCAGTATCATCACCACTTTTTTTCCTAACCTCATTTTCTGTAATAATACCTGAAGTTTCCCCCATCATGTGCTTAGTAGGGAAGGGTTCGCAGTTTTCCCTTGCATTTTGCTTTTTTTCAGTAATCAACAAGGAGAGGCCAGATAAACCCGAAGTCAACCAGTGGGGCTTTGAACCTCTACAACCCGATTCTGCCTCGTTAAATTTGTCATCATCTTCAGTAGTATTGCCTAAACTTCGGGTGGTTGACTCCGATTCTTCATTTTGGTCTTTATTCCTCACACTACCCACAATTGGATCTTTTTGAGTGGTGGATATTTCAGTAACCTGGCTACTCTCACCGCTGTTTTCATTTATACTTGTAATACCATCATCATTGGGGTTAGAGGATAGTTCCACGATGTCCTCCAGATCCCACTCGGGTCTGTGTCTGAAGTGGAAGCAGGTAAAGGCCTCTCTTTCTATATATTCCGAAAAGTAGTTTCTCAGGTCTGGTGAGCGGAATGTATCTGGGATGTTGGTAACTACTAAATGCATCCTTTCTGCGAATATCTTCTGGGCGGTGTAGGGATTTTCAATGAGTATTTGTGCACTGGCTGACACTTGTAGTTAACCGTTTCGTTTCCATATTTGGGCCAGGAAAAACACTTTTAGCTCATCTTTGCCGCAGGACAGTAATGGTAATTGCTATTTTAGCAAACTTCATGAAGGTTTTTGCTGTTTATGCAATCGATTTAGCTACTTATGACATCTTATGGTGTGAAACTTACTTTATTTCATTAGTTTATATTGCTAATGCTTAGTACTGAAATAAAGATTCTTGCAACTCTCCTCAAAACATATACAGGTCATATATTTTATTGTTTAGTTTACTCTTTAGCCTTCAGTGCATTATCTCAGGAAGATGTAATTTCCATTGCAAAATGTTAACATTTTTTAAAAGTTATAAATGCCACTTGTTCATTGATATAAATAATATTGCAGTAAATACGTTATATAAGTAGGAACTTATCATTGTTTTGAGCGGCATCAAAAGATTTCTATACAATACCAATGGAAATTTTCATGACAAGATACTCGTTAAGTTTTTAGAGATCAGAGCAAACTATATTACTGAAAGCATTCCTATGAGCGGTTATGAACTAATTCTTTGATAAGTCCGGAAACGATATTTTTGTTAGTGGAAGTTACTCCATCTCAGATTTTTTAATTTTTACCAGGATATATTTATGTCGCTTTGTATTCTTATTAATACCGGTATAAGATTTACTTAACCTATTATGTCAGTATTTGCCACAATTTTAACCCGTAACGGGGGGGTGCGAATGTATTAGATACCTGGTAAAGGTGTCTACCGAGACCAGTATGCATAATATTTATTCATTCAACTCCTAAGTGAATATTTTTTCACGTACTAAAGTTCGCTGCTCAGCAAACCTTCGCTTTTGACTCGGACCCCCCCACTTAGGAAAAAGGAAGGTTGGCAGTGTTAGTGTAAGCGCCCCCGCATGGATGGTCGGCGCGATGCTGTTACATTCTAAAGTGGAAGTTCGTTTTATTGTTGGTGTAGTGTGTTTATCAGTGTGTGGTGCCTCCAAACTGAATGTGCCGCGTGTGCTGCTACCATACAACCATGAAGCCCCAACCAACTTTACTCTTAAGGTGTTCGAGGGCGGCTGCTATCAGTGGTGAGCTTGATCCCGGCGATCTTCATGTTTGAATTGGTATCCTAATTTGTATGAAAATTATGAAGGGGAAGGAGTGTTCAGTAGCTTTTAGTGGGTGTTAGATGACTTACCGGTATATTCACACAAGTAAACTGTTTAGGCTTGTGCATATGATCATTGAGAAGGTCGAAGGTTTAAACATGACATATACCATTTGACACTTGCTTATCGAGTTCCCGGGGCAGCTTTCACCCTGCCCCAGCAAGCAGTCACGATCGCTTGTCAGTGGGCCGCTAGTGTTTTCCCATTGCAGTCATCATAATATGGTGTTTCATATTTACACCTGCCAGAGCATACAAGAATTTCTCCCAGAACATATCATTTACCTCCTGGTTTAGTCCACACGAGGAGCATAGACTTAAATAGTAACAAAAAATAACAAGGCTACTCTGCTTTTCCCTCATCCCTTCCCTGTGGTTCTCATTACATTGTTCATCTTTTGGTTAAGCACATTCGTTTGTCCTGTCTGTTATGAAATTTATCATAATGGTTTTCCTCCTTTGTCTCTTCCTAACCATTTCCTCTGTCTTGCTGGTATTCCTGGGGGAGTCCATTTTCTTTTCTGTTGCTTATGTCCGTCCTCAGTCATGTCCATCTTCCTTCTTCCTTTTAATTTATGTTTTTCCCACATTCATATTTGTTCAGTTTCATATCTTGTATTATTTTTACTCTTTTAGTGTTTTATTTATTTTGTGTAATCCATTTTTTATTGATTTATCAGACTTTTACTTAGTTTCCTTTAATGCTGCTTTAGTTCTGCGTGAGTTTTACTGCATGGCATTAGCTGTTGATCATTATGGTTCTGTCATCGTTTCAACCCCTAACGGAATTCATTATTTTTTTGTTCTCCAGTGGAGAGTTCTCCCAATGACAAGAATTTTTAGTACCAGTTACTTCAGTTAATACAGCACAGCCTCATATAGGTTAGGTTGGATTGGTTTGGTTAGGGTAGGTTAAAAAAGAAAAAGTGAGGTTAGGGGCTTAAATGATAATTTTACCATTACTAGCTATATGTTTATCTGTCTGCCCCTCCCAAACTCCACATTCATCATTATCATCCTCGAGTTATACCTCAAAAACCTAATCAATCCATCCTTCAGTCAATAGAACTTGTAGCCTACACCACCAGTTCTAGCAGCAGGAAACAAGTTATTCTGGCCCATAGTTCAGGATCACTCCAGTCAATAGTTTTGCCGGCCCTAGTCACCGATAGTCTGATACAGAAATATCTCCTATGGGAGTGTCTGCAGAGAAAAGAGGTTAGATTGGGGGCCTGGTGTGACTTGGGTGGGAGGCTGGAGTGACTAGGGCCGATAAAACTAGGGACCAGAATGACTTGAAATCCTAACACTTTATGCTCTTTTTAACATTATGGTAATTCTTTTGTTTCCTTATTTATTTATTTACTTTTTAGTTATTTATTTTGCTTACATAATGCTACTGGTCACCTTTACCTTAAATATGTGAATGAAGTAGCCAAACCCTAGCTTCCCACACTTCCTATAGGGTGGTAAGGGTTGGATGATGATGCTGATTGATAATGTTGATGATATTGATGTGATGAGTGATGATATTGATGATTGATGTTGATGTGATGATTGATGATGATATTGATGTGTTGATTGATGATGAATTAAGGAGTAACAGTACAGAATCCAATTTATATATGTCTTTATTTATTCCAGGTCATGTTCCCGTGATGAGCTGGTGTTGCTGAGAGAGGAAGTTGGTGAGGATGGATGTGCCAATGAGGTGCAGGTGTCAGCCATCAGCCGTTCACCCACACGCCAGACAGCCATCATCCTCGCACAGGACACAGGTTGTTACACAGAAAGCCCCATGTATGTTTTGTAGTACACCTTCCCCTTAATAGCAGACTGATTGTGGGCGAGCCTGATCCAAAAAAGCTCAAAATCCGTTATATCCGATGGTCCCCTCTGAAGTGGGATTTCAAGCACACGTTTGAAAGTAAATTAATAGTTTGGCATATTATTGTACTGAAAATGAAAGCTGTACCAATTTTACAGTAACTTTGGCCATAAATTTGCCCTTTTGAGTTTGTTTCACATCGTCATTGGAATAAAAAGGGTAGGAAACACATGTATTGTGTCCCATTTAATGGACATTGTTCACCATAGCCGACAGAAATTCAGTGAATTAAATGTCCGTTAAATATGATATCTGGTCTGTCAAGGTACCATACGTTAAATCAAGGGTCTGTTGTAAATAGATAATTATTCACAGATAAACAGGTACCGTAAACAGATAACTTCATAGATAGACATGCAGACTTACATGCTGGTCACTGGTACTGTATAATAATTCTTTTGTATTTGTAGTTGGTGTTGGTGGAGTGCTGCGGTGTGATGTGCTTATTGATGCCATCCACCGGCTGGAGATCGTCACCACCACACGGGAGCTGTATGTGGAGGAGGCCCCGGAGGAATTTGAGGTCCGCGCATATGATGATCAAGGTAGGATCAGGGACTGTGTGGTTAGTAGTTGTAGTAGTAGTAGTAAAAGTAATATCAGTAGTAGTAGTGGTGGTAGCTGTAAAAGTAATAGTAGTAGTAGTAGTACTAGTAAAAGTAATATCAGTAGTAGTAGTAGTAGTAGTAGCAGTAAAAGTAATATCAGTAGTAGTAGTAGTGTATTATGGAAAATGTCATCACTGCATTCCTAGGGGTGAAAAAAAGATTATGATGATGAATTAGTAGTTTTAGTAATTGGAGGATGATGTGTATGATAATTTGATATTTGCTGTTTCAGGTAATGAGTTCAGCACACTGGAAGGCATGGAGATGACGTGGGACCTGCAGACACTCACTGATCGCGAGTCTGTGGTGGCTGCACAGACAGTTCTCAGGTGGGACATNTACCTAGTCTCGTTATCCATGTGTGCATACCGTACCTAGTCTCGTTATCCATGTGTGCGTACCGTACCTAGTCATCTATCTATCTGTGCATACCCAGTCTCTTTATCTGTCTGCCTTCCTCTCTCTCTTCCTTCTTAGTGATGTCCTTTAGGCAGTTTTGTTCAACCTAGAAAAAGCTTCTTATACTTAAGTGGTTTACTAAGAAGTCTATGTCTAATCCCCACTGTGTGAAAAGTGTAGGGTGAGGTCATAGAGTGTGACCTCAGGGATAAGGGACTGAATAGGGAGGCTGCCAAAGATCAAGCAGTGTATAGATGCCGTTAGTTGACCAAGGCTGATGCATGCAAGAATGTTGAGGCCTTTATAAACGATACCATGAAATGAACGATGGATGATAAGCTGAGTAAAGTCATCAGATGGTAAGAATAAAATAAATATATCCCAGCATGTCATTGGGTTAGTGAAACTGTCCTTCCCCTAACTACCTCCCATCTCGCCAGGTTCATGACATTCCGTGAGTCACCATATGAGACTCCTCCGGCCATTGCCCCGCTTGAGGATGCTGGCCTGCGTGGCTACATGGTTCTGGTGGAGGGCCGGCAGACTGGCTCGGCAAGGCTGTCTGTACGCCTCGCCCATCCTGCTTACCAGGTGGGCTTAAGTGTCTCATATACATACATACATATATATATAACTACATACATACACATACTGTATACATAGATATACATACATGCCTACATACATATACAAGTGTAATTTCATAAGTTTAAGCAAGAGGTTGTGTGTCTTATCAATGATGTCTGTATTGCTTACATAGACATAAATTAGGATGGATTTAGATGACAATGGGAGTGGAGGAAGAATTAGACCATTGGCCAAATAGAACAGCAAGGTGAGGGGGTATTCATTATAGCTGAATAACATGACTTTTCACCTCAGCCTGGCCAGGATTATTGTTGTTTTGCGACTTATTTCATGTAGGTCAGTGGCAGAAATAAGATGCTGCTGCAGCTGCACATCCCTTCAATAGCACTTCTTTGTGACTAGCATCATATTCTTGGCGTAATCCTTTGTCATGACTCAGCATTAAAAGTGGACAGATGGCAGTTTTAGGTCATTAAAATAAAAAGAGTAATCAACCCTGCCAGTTCATAGTCATCCATTCTCCCTACCTGTCAGCGAGTAGCATCATATTCTTGTGGTAATCCTTCGTTGTAACTCTGCATTAAAAGTGGACAGATGGCAGTTTTAGCCCAAGTTAAAGTAAAAAGAGTAACCGTTGCTGCCAGTTCATAGTCGTCCTTTTTCCCAACCTACCAGCATATTGAGCCAGCCTGGGTTGACCTGATGGTGGTGGCCAATTTGCTTCTGGAGCCAGCAGACGTCACCCTGCTGCCCTACACCACCGTCACATACACCGTGTACCAGCTCAAGCAGGGCCACCTCTCAACCATCAACCTTGCATTATCACAGTTCTATCTGCAGGTGAGATGTGGATGGATTTATTGCATTTGTTTTAACCTGATGGTGATCCCTAACCCCTTTCAAGCACATTTGTTTTAACTTGTGATCCCTTACCCACTTCAGCTTAGTTGTTGGCCAGTTGTAGTCAGATTGGAGGATCAGTTTGGCTAATAATCAAGGAGTTATTTCTGCCTCTTAGTTAAGGGTTATTAATTACATTTCCTATGGTCACAACTTGATATATTCAAGTTTTTGGACTGGCCTAGTTAAGATGGGTAAAAACAAACAGACTGGTATGAGTACAGCAGAGTCAAAAGATCCACAAAGGTTGGATGAAACAAAAAAGTTAGGATAGTAACAACCAGTTCCATAATACCTTTTGGGCGTAAAATGGCCGGCTCAGGTTACATTGCTGGAAAAATCAGATGGGTTGTTTTTAATTACTTGGTATATAAGATGCCTCGTGAAATGTTGGTAAGGTTCTTGGGTTGGGACATCCATGCCCTCTTGCTTTTGGTTTTACTGATACATTTTGCTGTGTATACAATCATCTGTGACTTACTTCCCTCATCCACTCATCCTTTGCTTTCATGTTGATGATGAGAAGGAGGAGAAAGATAGTGATGATGATATCCCTGTCTCTCTTTCTCTCCAGGTGGTGGATACAGAGGTAGCGGAACTGGAATCAGATGGCATCAGCGTTACAGGCAAAACCCTGGGAAACACGCAGGTGAGGGATTTCATTTGGTGTTTGGGAGGATGTGGTAAGGATAGCAAGATGAGGGATGGGAATAGCTAATTTGGATGGGAAAGGATATGGCAGGGATAGCAAGAGGAGGGATGGGAATAATTTGGATAGGAAGGAGATATGGTAGGGATAGCAAGAATAAGGATGGGAATAAATATGAAGATGATTTGGTAAGGATAGCAAGAAGAGGGATGGGAATAGATAGGAAGATGATATGGTAAGGATAGCAGGAATAGGGATGGAAATAAATAGGAAAATTATATGGTAAGTATAGCAAGAAGAGAAATGAGAATGAATTTAGTAGGAAGATGATATGGTAAGGATAGCAAGAAGAGGGATGGGAATAATTTGAATAGGAAGATGATATGGTAAGGATAACAAGAAGAGGGATGGGAATAAATAGATGATATGGTAAGGATAGCAAGATGAGGGATGGGAATAAATAGGAAGAGAATATGGTAGGGATAGCAGGAAGATGGATGAGATTAAATTGATAGGAAAGAGATACGGTGAGAATAGCAAGAGGAGGGATGATATAATTAAGGATAGAAAGAAAGGCAGACTGGAGTTAATGGATCAGGGTGAAGACAAGGGTGAAAGAGACCATTGAGTTTGGTTGATGTTGATGCTGGTGTTGGTGGTGATTGGAAAGGTGGTGGTGGTGGACTTTTGCTGATGGTGGTGGTGTTGATGGTATGGTGATGGTTTGACAGTGACAGTGCGTGTGGTGGTAATGTTGGTGACGGTGATGATGCTGGAGTTGATGTGATACCAGTAATGATGTTTGTGATGATGACTAGTGATGATTATAGTGGTGGTGATGATAGTAGTTGATGATAACAGTAGTGGTGACAGTGAGGATATTTTCCCTTTGGTGGATGTTGATGATAATGTTTTTGATGATGATGAGTGGTGATGATTCTAGTGATTGTGATGAGTGTTGATGATTCTAACGATGATGGTGATGAGTTGTGATGATTCTCTTGATGGTGATGATGATGATAGCACTAACTGATGATAATAGTAATGGTGACAGCTATAATAACTCCATGACGTCATTCCAGGTCATCCTCCGAGACAAGAATGTG